>JAJMIH010000074.1:0-62937 GCA_030575175.1 Sugiyamaella novakii
GGAGAGATGTCTAAGATCACAGCAACTCCGCGAAGCGGAGCAACGGGTCCGGGCAGAGCCCGGCCGCCGGAGGCAAACTGGGAAGAAGAAGAACAATTATGCTATTACAAAAAGGGGACAAATGACTTCCCGTCTACATTTTTTTTTCTGCCTTTAATCACTGATCAATTGCTACTAGTCAACAATAGGATTTGCCTCTTTTGCTGTTCACGGGCCCATTTGGCAGTTTCTTTAGTAGCAGATGAGAAAGTACGATCACGAGCTTTGCGAATTATATCAGTAACCCAATCTTGTCTGTATAATGTGGCCACTTGCCCTTGTGGATATATCGATGCAACATCCCCTAATAATCCAGCTAGAGATCGTAAAACTGACTCGGATTTAATTAATTCTGAATCAGATGATAAGGTAGAAAGGAAGTTGAACATTCCATTGATATAGGGAAATAATGCATCGGGTAAATCATGCATACCAGCCACAATACCAACATACGAATCAATAATAGCCTCTCGTAAACTGAATACATAATCAAGAAATTCTAATGATGAATCGTCTTCAGCTCGTAATTGAGAAGCTTCATTAAGAACCTGCATCACAATTTGAAGGTATGGAATGAAACCTCGTCCAATTGATGATGCTACATCTCCAATACAAGAAAGGATCACTGGTTTGATTTCACGACGAATATCATCTTTACGAAGATTTTCAATAAATGCCGTCATAAATGTATCGCAATATTTCTCAATTTGTAACCCAACTGAATGACAAATATCCGCAACAAGTCCAATGGCAGTATTACAAGTTTGATATTCTCCTGAATCTCGAAGTGCAACAACTAAGTATGGCATGAAAACATCCAAATAACTAGCAAAATGCTCGTTAGTAGCTCCAGCAACTGCTCCAATAGCAATGAAAACATCTTCTTCAATTAATGAATTGGGTAATTTGTTTTCCAATAAATGTAAAAATAGAGTCATCAATTGTTCGGCAGCTGGTAAAACTTGAGAGTCTGCTCTACGAATAATATTGGTTAATACTCCTAACAAATTGATTTGTAACTCTTCAAGATTAGATCGATCATCATTTCCAACTATTTGTTGTTGTAATGAAATTGTAGCATTTAATCGGCCTAAAATTTCACTGGACAATGATAAAACAATTGGTAGTACATCAGCAGGACTGAAAATAACCAATGTAGATAATGCTTCATAAGCAGATGTACGACATGAATTCTCATTATCACCTCTTGAAGCAGCCGCCAATAAAGCTGGTACTAATGTCTCATAAAATGGAGAAGTTGGTGAAGTAGCATCTTGTGGTCCATTTTGTGATAATTGTTCAGCCAAATTCATTATTGTCCAACAACAATTAGTCGATACTTTAGGATGATCTCTTAATCCTGTAAGTAAAGCTTGAATCATTGGCGCTAAATGAACTTCAATATTAATTCCATCAATAACTAAATCAGCAACTCGTCCTAAACACCAAGCAACAGTATCTTTTACTTGTAATGATTGATCATTCATAAGGTTTAACAAAGGCATAAGAGCTTGTCCAATCAATTCACGTAATTTTTCAGGATCTGGTCCTTCAAGAATTGATCCAAATGCCATAACAGCTGCTTCTCTATTAACCCAATTTGCACTACCAATATTTTGAGAAACAAATGCAATTGTAATCTCAACAACATGATTCCCAGTATTTTGTGCAAATAGTTGTAATGAAGCACCTGCTGCCATTGAAACCGACCAATCATCATCACTAGTATCTTCATCTTGACGAGTTAATAAATTTAATAATGTTGGTAAAACTTGACCAATTGCATATTCAGCAAAATTGAAACTTTCACGTGATACATTACTACCATCAACTCCATACAATTCATCTTGTGCTGATAAAGTCAGATTAATCTCCTCCTCACAAACAGTACTCCAAAATTCAACTGCCATACAAGCAACCATATCATCACTACTTTGCATTCCATTAACAGTCAAACCAAATAATGCCTTCTCCATATATGGTTTCATATAACCATAATATAAACTCATTATTCTACCCAATGCACCAAAAGCAGCTGCTTGTAATTCTGTAGATTCGGCTTGAGTTGCTTCACATACAACTTGCATAATATAATTACGCTCTCCTTCTAAATGGAAATTAACTCGAATAAATTCCAATGAATTAACTAGCGCATTTAAAGCAGTTAAACGAACAACCAAATTAGGTTCTTCATTACGAGCTCCTTGAATAATTGCAGTTAAAATTCCATCTGCTTGTGAAACAACTCCTGAATTTGATGGATCTGCTGTTTCACAAATATAACCAATTGCCAATAACGAAGCTCTTTTAACATGAGTTGGTTGATCAGCAGTTGTATTTTGAACCAACACACCTGTCAATGTTGGCCACTCCTCTCTAGGCAATTCAATATCAGCAATTGCAGCAATCAATTGTGCAGCAGCGTTACCAACTCTTTCATCTGGAGAAACAAGAGATGTCAAAGCAGTAGCTTTAATCTGCTCTTTAACCACCTTTTCTAATGAAACCCACCTTTCAATCTGATTTAATTGAATTCTAGGATCTTTACTACTAATCTCATTTTTCAACGCAATTCCTGCTAAAATCCTTACTTCAGTTCTTTGTTGATCATTACCCAATGCTTGAGTTAACATCCCCAAATAAGGAACAAAATGATCTTTTGCTGCTTCTTTCAATTGTGCCTCAGCCTGGGCACGGACCTGTTGGTCACGGCCCAAAATAGCATTTTCCAGCACTTGTCCAATATCCATTTGGATTCTAAATCATGTTAGTTACTGATCTGCCTCCGGCGGCTGGGCTCCGCGTAGATATTAATAGCATCGGAGCCTTCCACTTCACATCAAACCAATCTTCGATCCGTCCGTCCCTTCCAAACATACCACTCAATCGTCCACCTGTTACTCTTATCCTTTGATCTAATCTCTAAATCTCAATCCGTCCAACAAATGCCACTGTCCACCTCTCTTTTCGATATCGCACTTGTTGTCGTGGGAGTTGTCGTAATCACTGTCGTGGTCACTGCTGATGTTCGCCTTCTATGATCCGATTGATCTTCTTTTTGTTGCGCTCAAAAACAGAAAGAAAACATTAATCGCTGCTTGGTGTTTGCAGGGGGTTTACTGAGAGATATTAAGGGCAGGGGTTTTCAGCCGTATAATATGGTGCGGCGTATGGGGCGTTATCTGTCGTTACCTATACGACAGCTAATAACATGCAGGCAAATGAAAAGTAAACAAAAGAGAGAGAAGAGAGTGACGATGGAGGGGAGGATGATGGGGTTGAAAGAGTGATAACAGGAATAGGGAGTGGGACTGGTAGTAGTACTTGGTGGAAAATAGCAGCATTGTGTCATCGACAATATGTAGATCAATCAATAAGAGTGATTGCTCTTAGTGCTACTGCTGTACTACTGCTACTTTAGATGAGATAGTACGGTGGCCGATTACGAGAGCATCAGAGTGCCAAGAAATTCAATTTAACGTTTGAGTGGGTAGAGGAATAGTTCGTCAGGAAGAATGGAAGGATAGAAGGTGGAAGTTGGAAGTTGGAAGTGGAAGGATGCCAAGGATGGATGATTAGAATGACCATAGATGGATGGTATTCTGATCAGGGAGCTCCATTGACAGTTCGAAGTGATCTTGAAATTGTAGCTCCTGATTACTGATGCATTCTATGACAACTGATTTGTCTCATATTTCACCACTAACAATGCGCTGTTGTACTACTAAACTGCTATAGTTGCTCCGGATACTTACAATTTTATATGCAAAAAGTTGAATTAGTTCGTTTCTATTCTATTATTCCTTTGCGGATCCCGTACACGATTGCGTTTCGTTCTCTTTTGGTATCTATTGGTATTGAGAACGAACTTTTTCACGTATTGTAAGTCAATTGGTGTATGTAGCGAAAGTGATTGTTTGTTTTGTTTTGTTCAGGGGAAAAACAAAAATATTGAAAAAAAAGATTTCGATCTGTTGATTTGGAGGTTAGAGACCGAGACAGATAGTGGATCTGCCCTAACCCTGGACAGAGGATGGAGGTAGAGGACGGTGAGAGAGGGCCTGGAGGAGTGTGGAACATAGGAAAGAGCGGTTGTATATTAGTTATATGCTATAGCGGTAGCGCTCGCGCAGCGATCACAACTGGTCTGGGCGGAGTCCAGCCGCCGGAGGCAGAGTTCAATGCCATTGATTGAGGTAATGGTTCATTTTGTCACGGGACTGCGGATTGGAAGTGTTGACGGTGGGGATGATGCGGGTGGAGAGGGTATTTTTGCAAAAGAATTGGAGTTCGTTGAAACTGGAATGTTCACTGTAGGGGACACGAAAGATATGGATGTTTCCAGATATTTTTCTGCATTTTTCGAGTTCAGAGAGGGTGAAGGGGGGAGTGACAGGGGAGGATGAGGAGGTGGTGGTGGTGGGGGACGTAGTAGAGGTAGAGGTAGTGGTGTTGAGGGATCCTCGAAATGTCCAACCAGTTGGTTGGAATGCTAATAAATGTGTGAATGTTTTCTTTAAAAATTGCCATTGTTCTTGTAATCCTTTGATATTAAGATCATGCATACTGACAATATGAACATTGGCCTCTAAACCATTATCAGAGAGTAGATTAGTAAGATTTTCATCTTGTAATGCTAAGAGAGTTTTCTTTTTTCCAGATTTAGCAAATATTTTACATTTAAGACGACTGGCTATGTGAATAGCTAATTTTTCTTTTCCAATTGTATAAGAGCCTACGTAGATGACTGGATTGAAAGGGGTGGGGTTTTTCGTTTCTAAAGCTCGGGAGAAGTAGCTGTAAATAGTTTTTCTTTTTGAAAAAGTAGGAATTTCTCCTTTATCAATCATATGAAAACAATAATCTGCACAAGTTTGTAAGACAAAATCCTGATTTGGGAATGTATAAGCAGGATTTAGATATGTTGTATCTAGATATAATGCATCGATTAGATAGTTTTGATGACTTGTATCATTTTTTCTGAGAATTGGTATCCATTTATTCATCTCATCTACATGTCTCGGACATGCTCTAAAATCTCCAGTATGAAGGATCACTTTTCGACGACGACTATCACTAACTCCACGCCAGTTACCGCCTATTAATATGATTGCAGATCCTGGGCAATGATTGGCATCAAGAAATATAACATCTAATTCATCAACTCTTGTCATAACATTCATTGGAATCTCTCTAATAATAGAAGGATCAACTTTTAAATGCATTTGAATTAAACGACTGGTAATTTCAGTACAGTACACCAATCCATGATTCCATGATTTTCCTAATCCCATATAATGATCGGAATGGAAATGAGTAAGAAAATATTTGTTGACTTTATCAATAGAGCCGAAGTTGAATGCATCAACGGCGACTTTCTCTTGATCAAATTCAATGACTTTATAGAATGGCATTGGACGAGGGGGTTTAGGAGTGGAAGCTCGGCTATTGGGTTTAGTTGGAACAGAATTATTTGCCTTAGGTTTTTTATTGACAGCAGTGATCGCTATTTTGGTATCTTCTATTTTCTCCTCATCAGCGTCAGTCCATTTTCGTTTGAGGGGAGTCGGTTCGGGTACCAGTGGTTCATTTGAAGTAGATTGACTGACAAACAACTCTTCGTCTAATTCGATACTAAAATCCTTTAAAGAATCATCTTCAACTAGAAGCACACTTTCTCTAGATTCATCGTCAGTCAGCAATGCTCCTCCTCTCTCTTCATTCTCTCTATCAACTTCCACACGCTCCTGAGTAGTCCCTTCAACACACATATTAACGTGGCTATTTCTAGCTGGTAAATCGAACCCGTTCAGACTAAGTCCACAAATGGGACATAAAACTAACGGCTCTTGTTCCTGTATCTCTGCCTCTTCATTTAAATTCTCATCATCAATCGTAGATATCGAAAGTTTCTTCTTTGCCACTACGGAACTGAAAAACTTTTCTACATGATCTTGCGATAAATATGTCTTACTACTGGCATTCACAGTAGCACTTTTTGTTCGCCTTATCAAGCCTGGGCCATTATCACGAGGGTTTGAATCACTTCCTATTCTCCCGGTGATTATCTTCGAATTTGATTTAAGCGCATTTTTTTTACTCCTAGAAAGGCCATTATTTTTGGCCATTTTCAACTAACTTGGTAACGTAACAACGTTAGGAAATCTACATTCTAGAATCTATTCGAAATATTCGCATAGATAAGAAGTATTTAAATAATATTTCATATTCAGTTAACTGGTAGAGCACAGAGGACAATCAAATATCGCGAACTAAACGCGATTGCTAAGTCTCCAAACCCATTATGATTTTCTTTATCACGTGATAACTATTGAAGTGATCGCTTCCATTACGGTCTGATATAGGTCATGGTATTTCGTTAAAATTAAAAGGAAGCTATTAGTCAGATCGAAGAATTGGGTGCTTCTTCTTGGTATTTATTTTCAAACGAGGATTATTATTCAGGGCTCTTCCTAATGATCGTATTTCAAATACGGGTTTATCTCATCACTTAAATAAGAGCTGCATATAAATCTCACATTTTCCCCAATCAATCAGTTTCAGGGGCAAAACTGTGAACTGTGATAGCCCGACTCTAAGTTATGCCCTACAATTAACCTTTAACCAACTTCACTGGATTCAAATTGCCATTTTAAAAATAAATCAAGTAAGCAGAATAAATACAATATACTATTATAATTATTTAATATTATACCGCCAAATACTCCTTTATATGCATAATATCCTTATAAATAACCCATTTCACACGAGCAAGTCATCCGATCATTTACTGATCTGATGCTAATTGAATGTAGCAAGGCATTGAATGGACTCGGGACTGTTAAATAATATTCCAGTCTTAAGTTAAATAACCAACTTTCTATTCTGGAGTCTAAGCTAGTTTTTGAAGCTTTTGTCTCTTTATTTCTAAACAAACAATCAAGCTAACAGTTTAACGATTTTATACACCTGGACCTAATCTCACGCATATCCATATATGACCGTTTTAACCACCTACGATTATTCCCTATAATCTTCTAGTTAATTTACTCGAAATGCCGGGTGGATTACAAGGTGATGGAGTGGAACCAACTCCACTATCAAAACAGGAAAATCTCCTCCATCTTGACCCCAATTTAGGCTATTACGAAGATGGCGGTATACCCGTCTTCACACCAACCATGGAAATATTTGCCGACTTCCCAAAATTCATTTCAAAAATTGAAAATTTCGGAATGGAAAAAGGAATCGTAAAGGTAATCCCTCCGAAAGAATGGGTAGATAACCTTCCTACACTTAATGAAGATAAATTACGAAGTATTAAAATTAAAAACCCAATCATGCAACATGTTAATGGTACTTTTGGTTTATATAAAATACAAAACGTTGAAAAACAACGGACTTATTCATTACCAGAATGGAGATGGATATGTGATGAGCCAGAACATCAACCACCTGCTAAACGAGGAGAGCGAAGGAGAATAAATACTGATTCTATGGCTCTAGCAAAGAAGCATCGACAGAAGAATAGAAAGAAAACTGATGATGTTAGACCTCCCAAATCATTCGATGAATTTAAAAATTTCAACTATCAAATGGATTCATCTGAATTTACACCTGAACGATGTGAAGAATTAGAAAAGATTTATTGGAAATCTTTAACCTATTCCACTCCAATGTATGGTGCGGATATGTCTGGAAGTTTATTTGATGATTCAACTACTACCTGGAACGTTGCTCACCTTGATAATATCTTGAATAAATTAAAAGTCCAAATTCCTGGGGTTAATAGTGCATACCTCTATTGTGGTATGTGGAAAGCAACTTTTGCTTGGCATTTAGAAGATATGGATTTATTTTCAATCAATTATATCCATTTTGGAGCTCCTAAACAATGGTATTCAATTTCCCAACAGGATCATGAAAAATTTTATAATCTCATGAGAGACATGTGGCCACAAGAACATGCTCATTGTAGAGAGTTTCTTCGTCATAAAACATTTCATGCGTCGTCTACTTTATTATCACAACATGGGATTAAAGTGAATAAAATTGTTCATAATCAGCATGAATTTATGATAACTTTTCCATATGGATATCATTCAGGGTTTAATTATGGGTATAATGTTGCTGAATCAGTTAATTTTGCTACTGAATCATGGATTGCGTATGGTAAACAATCAAAGAAATGTGAATGTATATCTGATTCAGTTGGAATTAATGTTGATCAGTTAGAACGACATTTAAATAATGAATTCACTGAAAGCGAAGAAGAGACAGAGGATGATTTAATGGTAGCTGGATTACCAACTCCTCCTTATATCCCATCAGATCCTAATGATGATACGAAAGTGACAAAGCAAAAAAGACAACGACGTAAACGAAATTCAGAAGTAAATATTGGTCCGTTTGAATCGCCAAAACGACATAGACGAATGGGCGGAGTAGAAACTTCATCAATCACCTGCGTATTATGTCCATTTTCAATCGACCCTCCTCACGATGATTTTATCAAGTCTCCAAATAATGAGTATGTACATAGGAGCTGCGCTAATTATATCCCTGAGACTGATATTATTCATTCTTCAGATGATAGTAAAGAATTATTAGTCGGTTTAAGCGATATCCCAAATGCTAGAAGATCTCTTAAATGTCTTGGGTGCGGTTCAACTAAAGGTGCTTGTTTCCAATGTTCATTCCCAAGCTGTTCAAGATCTTATCATGGTACTTGTGCTGATTCTTCAGGGGTACTTGTAATTACAAATGATGAAAATGAAAGTGACAATCAGTTTGAATTTCTTTGTAAGCATCATCGACCAAAACGAATTCCTATATCTAATTTAGAGAACGATATTGCTACTATGAATTGGTCTTATTCATTACTCCCCGGTGATGTTGCTCAATGTCAAATAGGCAATACTGATATATTTGCAGGAATTGTTGAAGATAATTTACTTTCTGAGAGTATGGTTATGATTCGACCATTGCCTGATTGTAAGGAATTAATAGAGGTTGACTGGAGATGGATTAGACATCCATTTGGAGGAGAAGAGGCTCTTAAAATGGGGATTGAGAAAAAGAAAAAGTCAGATAAGTTGAAGCAAAAGAAACTAGTAACAAAGTTTGAGGATCTAGCGCAAGCGGGTATGAAATCAACGGAGTTGCTAGTCCAACCACCAGTGCAGGGCCAATCAACGAACCAGTCATCACTATCACCAGGCCAATACACTTATGCATTCAAACTACCAAATTACCTGCAACAACCACCACAACAAATAGTTCAATATCCACCACAACAAACAACCACTCCGAGAAAAAATGTCATGTCAATTGACTTTATTTCCAATATTAGATCTTCCCCACTCTCGTCGACACCAATCGCCTCCTTCCACACCTCCCCTCCTAAAGTCATCTCATTCTCACCGTTTCACACTCGTAAGCGTTCCATCCTTCACAACAACTTAAGCAATGCTATATTTTATAGACGACTATCACCTTCTCAAGTACAAATTGGTGAAGAGATATTAAAATTTACACCTAGCAGTAAAGGAGATTTAGAAATATTCTTAGACGATGAGGTTTACGAACTTAATAAGTGGACTCCATATGGTTATGAAACTTTGCAAAAAAAACAAGTTTGGGTAAATGAAAATTTATCTAATTTTGACTTTCTTCCTACCCCACCAATCTATAATTTACAACCATATTATTATGATTTCAGCAGGTCCAGATTGTCATTTGATAACTATGTCCAAGGATTGCCACCACCGATGGAGCATATTTCTGCTAATGAATTATGACAGAACAATCTCAACCATCAATGTATTTATATAAGAATTAATTAATTTATTTAGTATTTCGTTAACGAAGCGATGGTACTCAACCATACTTCACCATCCTGCGATATGTTACCAACCATATTTATTTACTTACCCGGCTCAGATACCACTATAAAAATATCTTCATCTCACTTTCATTCTTAATTTTTTCTTCTTCTTTTTTTTCTTCAACATCAGTAGGTTATACTATCTTAGATATTATAATCATTATATATCGGAGCTTACTAGACTATTGGATTCACATATCCTGCAGATATGTTTCTAATAGCTAGGTCAGTTGAGGATTATCTTGCCTAAATAGCAGTGGATATTCTTCCGTTCCCTGCTCCCTTGAGAAATTGTCGCTTTATGTTCAGCTAGTTAACCTCGACTAGGTAGTTTGTACTACCCTAGGTGGAGTGTTTGGAACAATACGGTGATACATAATAATATATAAGAGATAGTTTTAAGTAATTGATATAATAATGGTAATATTGAGTGAACGAATAGTAAGTACTGATTTATTTACGGAACTAGTACGACCGAGAACTTCTACGAATATCCGTAAATCTTTCTTATTATTTCAAATCATAATAATAATGATAATGGTAAATACGCTAAAAGAAGCTGAAATATGGGAAAATATTAGTCGGGTGAAATTTTTCACGCCGTGCATTTAAATATGTCTAACGAAAGTCGGTTCACGAGACTGATATTGGTAAACAGAAATATATCCTAATAATTATTAATATTTTAATAATGATTTTATTAATCATTAATTACTAGAAATGAGAAGAATAAATAGGCTATCACAGAACTACCTGGCAGGTTCAACGCCAGGAATGAGATTATATGCATCAAGATCAAAAATAACAACTAGCATCCTAAATACACCAAAATTGTACAACCCATCACATTCGTTCTATAATATCTATGGAACTCCATTTGCATCATATTCCACTGCATCAACTCCAATAAAATCAAAATCATCACATTCTACCCCATCATCAACCCCAAAATTAAAAACATCACAGAAAATTGAAGTAAGAGTCGCTTCAAAAGAATTGCAAGATAGGATAAAAGCTATTCCTGTTGAAAATTATCGAAATTTTTCAATTGTTGCTCATGTTGATCATGGCAAATCTACATTAAGCGATAGGTTACTAGAACTTACAGGAGTGATTGAAAAAGGTTCTAATAAACAAGTTTTGGATAAATTAGATGTTGAAAGAGAGAGAGGTATTACTGTAAAAGCTCAAACATGCTCTATGCTATATACTTATAAAGGAATTGATTACCTTCTTCATCTGGTAGATACTCCTGGACATGTTGATTTCCGTCAAGAAGTATCAAGAAGTTATGCATCTTGTGGTGGAGCTTTATTACTAGTGGATGCCAGTCAAGGAGTTCAAGCCCAGACAGTAGCAAACTTTTATCTTGCTTATAGTCTTAATTTGGAACTCATACCGGTTATTAATAAAGTTGATTTACCGCATGCTGATGTACCTCGTGCTCTTGATCAAATTGAAAATATGTTTGAATTGGATGTATCAAAGGTAGTTGAAATATCTGCTAAAACTGGATTAGGAGTTGAAAATGTTCTGCCTTCGGTGGTGGAGAATATTCCTCCTCCAACTGGTGATCCAAATAAACCGTTAAGATGTTTGTTGGTTGATTCATGGTTTGATAATTATCTTGGTGTAGTTCTTTTGGTACATGTAGTTGATGGTCAAGTTAAAGCCGGCACAAAGATTATGTCTGCCCATACTAAACTAAAATATGATGTTCGAGATGTAGGCATTATGTATCCAGATAGATTATCTACCGATTCGCTTACTGCCGGTCAAGTTGGTTATATTGTTCCTGGAATGAAGAAAAGTGAAGATGCTCATATCGGAGATACAATTATGAAACTTGGTGAACCAGTAGATCCATTACCTGGGTTTGAAGAGGCCAAGCCTATGGTCTTTGTAGGTGCCTTCCCTGCGGAAGGAGCAGATTTTGAGAAACTTGAGGAGAGCATGGGGCAATTAACTCTCAACGATAGAAGTGTTACTTTACAAAAAGAAGCATCAAATGCATTAGGACAAGGATGGAGATTAGGATTTTTAGGCACTCTTCATGCTTCTGTATTTAGAGAACGTTTAGAGCGTGAACATGGTGGTAATCTTATTATAACTGCTCCAACTGTTCCTTATAAAATTATCTGGAGAGATGGCACTGAAACGATTATCACTAATCCGGACGACTTTCCAACTGCTTCACAACTAAGTAGTAAAGTAGCTGATTTACAAGAACCTTATGTTGAGTGTTTAATGACAATGCCTCAAGAATACATTGGTGCCGTTGTTCGTCTGTGCGAAGCTAACCGAGGTGAACAAGTTGAGATTTCATATGTCAGTTCGTCGGGTCAGGCAATGGTTAAATATCTACTTCCATTATCACATCTGGTAGATGATTTCTTTGGGAAATTGAAAGGAACAACAAAAGGATATGCTGCTCTTGATTACGAAGATGGCGGTTATCGTTCATCAAAAATTGTGAAATTAGAACTCTTAGTCAATGGTAAAGGAATTGATGCCTTGGCTCAAGTAATGCATTATTCTCAAGTTGAGGCTAGAGGTAAAGAATGGGTCAAAAGATTCAAACAATATCTTAAGTTTCAATTATTCGAAGTTATCATTCAAGCTAGAGCAGGTAATCGTGTGGTAGCACGAGAAACTATCAAAGCGAAACGTAAAGACGTTCTGGCTAAATTGCATGCATCAGACATCAGTCGAAGACAGAAACTTCTTAAGAAACAAAAGGAAGGTAAAAAAATCATGAGATCGATAGGAAATGTTACTATTCCACAAGAAGCGTATCAAAGTTTTCTTTCAAGATCGAGCTAACTTAAATGTTACCATCCAAAATATTGTACATACATGTATATAGAAGCATATGAAAGCATATAACTAGACAGACTCTTTGACAGCTCTGCTCCAGCTAGTTTACGACTCAGCTTGTTGTTGAAATGCTTAGTTTAATAAAAACGTATATAAATATTATACAATTAACCTTGTCTTTGCTTCTTGCGAGAAGCAGCGCCAGATGATTCAGCAACTGGATCTGAACTACCTCCAAATTGATTTTGAACAGCCTCTTCTACAAATGTCCTTAATCCTTCCTCAGGATTCTCGCTACTCATAATTTCTTGCAATCTACGCTGTTGTTCAGAATCAATATTTTCTGGAGCTTCTTCATAAGTGTATCTGACCGAAGCGTTGTCAGGCAGCTCTAAACTAGAGGCAGCTTGAGCAGCAATTGACGGACCAACACCAGATACAGTTCTTAAATATTCGATCAATTCTGGAAACTCATCTTCCTCTTCAATTTTCGCTAATGGCTAGAAGCGTTAGCAAGATATTCGTTTATTTTCACTGATTATACACTTACTGTTTGTCCTTCAGAATTCTCTAATTTGGGATTTGCTTTGAGCTTTTCAATCATAAATTTAGCAGCATCTACACTCTCAACGGTATGTAAAGGAGTGTCTCCGTCTTCATCTACAATATTAATATCCCCTCCAGCTTCGGTAACTAAATATTCAAGTAATTCAATATGACCGTATGAAGCAGCAGCATGGATGGGAGTATATCCATTAGCATCTTTATCAGCAGGAGTATGAGCTCCACTGCTTATATATTCCTTTACTGCTTTAATATCATTATCAGAAGCAGCAATCCAAATATTAACTGCCATATTGAATTATTTAATTTAATAATATATAATATTAGTTCGGTTATATTCTATTTATCTTTCTGCATGATCGACAAAAAAATTTAGAGATTTCCTCGTTACAGTGCTATAGTACGATATTTCATTTTGAATTTTTTTGTATTATTTATAAAGAGCTTGAAGTATGTTAATTATTTCACCTTCAATGATTATCTAAGTATTATTTAAATTAAAATTTTAGAATTAAAAGTGAACTAATATACTTTTTCAATCTCTCACACGTGACATTTATACAATATAATAATAGCCGTGAAGATAATGCAAGGTTAGGGCATCTTCTGTCGTTAATTCTACGGTTCATGAAGTTGAAAAACATTCGATATCGATATAAACTGAATCAGGGACCATGTCATCTTTGGAGAGTAATAATAGTACGACAAGTGTACCTGCGCCAGAGGTAGTGCGTGAAGTTCCATCTGGATTTGAATGGTGGAGAAGAACTTTGGAATATAAAACAGGTCTGGGCCTTACTGATGAATCTAAAGCTCAATATGAAAAAGATTTGACCCTCAAAATCAAAGATGATCAATGTAATAGATGTTATGAATATAGAGATTGGATGCTGAATTTCAGCCCTACTGTACGATTTATGTCGGAACAAATTGCTAAAGTAGGGGGAAATATTAATGTCGGTAATATTATCTGTGAAGAATGTGATGAATTCAAGAGCGGAGGATTCCATCCAGAATTAGGTATTTTATTATGTCAGAATCGTATTTATAGTAAATGGCATTTGGAGGATACTTTGGCTCATGAAATGGTCCATGCTTATGATCATTGTAAATTCAATGTTAATTGGAGTGATTTGCAACATCATGCATGTTCAGAAATTCGAGCGTCAAGTTTATCAGGCGAATGTAGAATGATGAATCAAGTGGTTAGAAATGGTATTTGGAAGATTTCCAAGGGGCATCAAGATTGTGTTAGACGTAGAGCGACGTTATCAGTAAGGGGCAATCCTAATTGTAAGAGTGATCAAGAGGCAGCCAAAGTAGTTAATTCGGTGTTTGACTCATGTTTCTCTGATACGAGACCTTTTGATGAGATTTATCGATAAAATTGTAAATAATTTAAATTTATTTGTACATAGAACAGAGTAGGCTGAGTGAATGAGGAGACATTTACATGTTAAAAAGTTAAATATAAAGAACACATGACTGAAGGACCAGTGACGATGCCTATCCAGAAGAGGATGTTACCTAGAATATATCTTCCTCTGGGGTTTGTTAGTACTAGTATTGTGGTTTGTAAGGGAGGAACTTACTTCATGAATCGAGTTCTAGATAAGCTCACAAGGGGGAGTTGACACATTTGTAGGAAGAGTAGGTAGCCTCGAAGTTTTTTAAAGATACAAAACATGACTAATTCATGTACTGCGGAAGATAGTAGGAAAGTGAAAACTGGATGTTAGTTGATTTCAATATTGTAGCGGCGGTGGCGACGTTACTTACGAGTTGCCTGTTGTTTGGAAATATGAAATGAAGAGATACTACTATGATAGACATGACGGAGGAGAAATCTATGAACTGGGGTATTCCAATCTTTAGCAAATTGGTCCCAGGTGACACAATTCCACCATTCACCGTAGAACTGACGGTCTGCAAAACGAGTAAGTTCAGCTATTCCGTTTAGAATAGCATCCCAGATAATGTAGAACACGAGAAGATAGATTAGAATAAAAGGTGGAACTAGGTCAAGAAGGATTATCGGATATTGGAGAATCTTTTCGTTAAGGGTGGTATCCCGTAACGCTATTGCTCTCATTGCAATTGGATAGAGATAATTTTCAGCTACAATGATCAGCAAAAGGAATACTCCAAAGGTAGCTAAAACTTTCTCTAAAACATAAGACCATCTAATTTTTTCGTTTCTAGGATATTCAATTTGATAAACTAAAGTTGGGAACATGGAATAATCGAAGAAGTTAGAGAGATTTATATTTGAAGGGAACTCAGTTTTCTCCGATTGCATGCGAATTTCTTTAGAACAGAATTCAATTTGAGAATTGAAATAAGCAATCTCTTCTGAGATATTTGTTAAAGTTTCTTGATCTTGTTGATCAGTTGAGGAGGATAACAGTTGTTCAAGTTCTTTAAGTCTTTTCTGTGAATGCTTTAATTCTTCTTTTATACACCAGAAGTGACCATTGTAAAACGCATATGAATGCTGTTTCATCAACAAAACTAACGAATGAAGTAGTAAATAAACACAACCAATCCAGGGATACTCCATATATTCATTGAACCAAAGTACAAACCCTAGATAAGACGCCTGCCAGATGTGTTGAATAATCCAACCAGTTTTATTCCAATCTAATATGCCATGTTTTACACCCAATTGCCAGAAAAATACGAAATAAGTACCTAAATAAAGGGCTAAATCTGTCAACGCAATCTTAAATAGATCTCGACGAAGGATATTTACAATGTTAGTCCCTAAGAACTGGGAATTGCGAAGATAATTATAAATAGTGCCTCTTATGATCAGAAAAGCAATTGTTACCCAAAAGAGGGTATAAAATCCGAAAAATGTTGAACTACGACTAGCTTCAGCATCGAGAATACTTGCTTGGGATTGATGACTTAGATTTCTAAATCGATAGCGAATATGATGTTTCTTTTTTGTAGTTGATATTTTCTCATCTTTATATTTTTCCTCAGATATTGTTGATATGATTGGTTCAGATTTAATCTCTATTGACTTTTTCAGTTTACTAGTCGGATGTTCAGCCCCTGAACTTAACGCAAAACCATTACTTAGAGAAGAGGTAGACGAAGATGACGTAGTTCGTCGATGAAGAGTTCTCTCATGTCCATGTCCGTTAAACAATGGAGATATTACTGAAGTTGGTGTAGATACAGTGGATGTATCAGTTGAAGGAGAAAAATTTCCTGCCGAATCAAGAACTGGAGATAATTTTGGTGTTGAAGCAGCACTATCATCATATGTATTATCAAATTTCAAGTGTTCTCTATGGCTTCTTAAATTTGTATCAATTTGAGCTAGATTGGAAGTATCTAGAGTATGAGAAGATTTAAGGCTATCATTGGAAATGCCATTTGAATTGATGTCAGACATTGTAGTGATTACAATCAATTGTAAACAAATAACAGATCTAAAACGTAAGCAAATGATGACTTATGAGTCCTATTTATATTTTAAGCGGAAGAACGGAATCGGCCAATTCGGCTTCAAGTCAGTACTAGTAAATTTCCTCTTAAGATTATATCCACTAAAGTTGACTTGAAGGTTATTAAGGGATTTCCATAAACGATTACGATAGGAATAGGAATAGTGGAGTTGTTACTGTGGAGTTGTTACACGGCTTATTCGGATTATTCGGCAGGTTCTATTAGATTTTGTATGTGGAATTCTAACCATAAATGAAACGAAGATGTTATCGTTTAATTCGGTTTAAAGTGGGGAAAGCTAGCCGGTAGACGTTGAATCGTAAGTTGAATCGTAAGTTGAATCGTATGTAGAATCGTACGTTGAATGTCGAGGACTGATTTCAACAAAGAAATATGCAGGGGTATTAGGTAAGGGTTTGGACATGATGGATAAGGATAGGGGTAGTAAGATAATATGAAAGTGAGAATGGAATAAGTGATAGATTATAATGTTAATTTAATTGAAGTAAATATATTGTTATTGTTCTTTATTGCATAATGCAGGGGAGGTGGTGAAGGGTGGAGTGTATAGTGCGGAGGTGGAGTGATGGTGGTCAAGCGATGGTGGTGGAGTGATGGTGTATATATTATTGTCACGCAATGGTTAGGATATTATGTTGACATAATTAAAGTAGAGTATCTGTTGGGTTGACTAGTTATAAATGCTGTCTATCTATTCTGGCTAGTTGATATAGTTAGTATGGCCACCCTACTCCTTGTTTAATACACCCAACAAATTCAACTACTCAAATAATCCTAAAAAAATAAAAATTTAATTAACACTAATTGAATATAAGTCAATTCATACGAATGTGATTTTTATTCCTACTTGGTGCGAGTCTTATCCACTATGATGATAACGATCGTCGGACCCTGCTTATCTGATAAGGAACCACTTATCTTGCATGATATCGTAGGTGCATTCACATAGCATATAGCGTATCAGTTGTGGTTCGTGAGATAGAGGGTAGCGTATAAGCTTATTAAATAAGGACAGGACACTCATCGGGCACTCAAAGGTCACTATGGTAAGAAACACAAACAGCCATCTCGACTAGGTGAATATTTATATCTAATAATTAATCCAATAAGAATTGATTCTTCTTATAGCATAGATTTATAAAAATAGGACTTTCGCCTTTCGCCTTTCGCTACTTGATACTATATTTTTAATTTAAGCATATTCCCAAATATTTATGTTGATGCCATACAAACGTTATATACGTTACCACTGATCTGTATAGCTTTTATCTTCTGTTCAATTACCAGTAATATTACGCTTACTTCGATCCATCCCTAGATAACCTTCCCTCAATTTCGCCGTATCCTCCATCCCTCGCTCTACCACTCAGCGCCGTATCATGCGCGCCGTTACGCGCCGTTCGTGATTGCGGTAAGGGATGCATATCAGCATTGGTTTGGTGCCGTATCTACCTCACTTAAACAATGCAATAAACTTCAATAGTTAGTTAATTTTCACGATTGTTATCTTAGAAAAATATTTATGCAGATCGAGAATGATGTAAATATGACTGCTATATTACTCAATCTATAATTATCTCCGCTTAAGTAAGCTATCTGTTTGATAGCATCTGATTGTAGCGGTTTAGCAGAGTTTGTGGCATTAAAATGGGACTGAAAATTGATCTGCGCATCTCAGTCTGATGGATGTCCGATCTTGGCAGTGATTTTGAAAAAGAAAAATCATCCAATGGAAGTTTAAGAAGTTTGAATTAACTTCATTCTTCTCATCTTTTAACTAAGAGTGTTAGTCTTAATCTATGGTTAGACTGACAATATAAAAAGGAATATTTCCTATAGACTGGAATATCAGAAGAACTTCTTCATATAAAATGGAACATATTGAGTTCCAAGTGGCAAAATCTGTCAATGGTATTGATCAATATCCAGCATTGCTTGGATTTTTCGATGTACATTCTCAATCGTTGCTAGGTAGTCTTAATACGTCATCACCCAATGTTTCAAATGATGATTTGAATTTCTTATGTCAATCTGGTGGAAACTGGTATTTTTTGGATATCAATCAATACTTATCTCAGTGTTTTCTTGAAAATTATTTAACTACTATACCAAATATAATATTTTTCATTTTTACTGGATTTGCTATTTCATTTTTACTTTCTCATGATTCTAAACCATCTCGTACTTGGGATTTTTACACAAAATTGGTAAGTATTCATGTCGTTATTATAATATAAATACTAACACTCTAGAATTTGGTTGGATTTCAAACTTTAATAACTGCTATCTTAGGATCATTCAACGCATATTCTGCTGGTACTTGGAAATATGATTCTTTAACCCTAACATTGACTGTTCAATTCGCTATTTTTGCACTTCATTGTATTGAAAATGGTCGTGTGAGAGTTCCCAACGCCGTTCTTTTATGGTTTTGGTTGGCAAATTCATTCACAAATGGTTTGAAACTTTTAGGTGCCGTCTTAAACAAAGAATATCAAGAATCAATTATTCAATTCACACTAATAGCCTTTCTCTTTGTAAATTCAACCATTATTTTCAATTTGGAATGGCTTATCCCTAAACTAAGAAATAAAAGTATCGAAAATCAAGGTCTTGAAGATGCTGATGCTTTTGAAAAACTTTTCATGACCTGGCTTAATCCATTACTCAGTAAAGCTTACAAAACTGATATCAATGAAAGAGATTTGCCAAAACTTGACTCTGAATTTAAATCTGCTGTCATGAGTCAAAAGTTAACCTATCATTGGAATAAATCTTCCAGAAAAGATTATCTAGGACTCATGATTTCAATGATTAAATCTGTCAAATGGGAATTAATAGTGATGATTATCGTTGAAACTGCTCACAATATTCTAGGCTACGGTCAAGCATTTGTTCTAAATCGATTAATCAGATTTGTAGCTGTTTATGGAACAGAAAATGCTGAACCTCTCTCTGTAGGGGTGTATATCTCATTTTTAATTCTGTTTGTCAGTTGTTCTAGTACGTTATTATTGAATGTATCACATATGACCATGGTTCGGGTGATGATGTCGGTCAGTGGTTGCGTTTATGGCACTATTCTCAGAAAAGCACTTAAATTATCTCCTAAATCTCGGGAAACCAAAACCTCTGCTCAAATTATGAACATTATGACAGTTGATATTGGAGAGATTCAATTCTGTTTCCAGTTAATGACTACTTTAATCACCGCTCCTATTCAATTAATTCTATGTTTTTATTCCCTTTATAAATTCCTTGGATTTAGTTTTGTCGGCGGTTTATTAGTCATGGGATTAGCAGTACCTATCAACTCAGTCTTGTCTACCTATTTAAATAAATATTTCAAAGAAATGTTTGAAGCTAAGGATGACCGGACTAAAGTTACAAGTAGCATCTTCTCTACTGCCAAAAGTTTAAAACTATATGCGTGGGAGAATCCTTTCTTAAAACGACTTAGTAAAGTAAGAAATGGAAAGGAAGTTTCATTAATTAGGAAAGCGAAAACTTTCAACGTTGCTTTTGAAGCTATCTGGGAACTGGTACCTTACTTGATTTCATCAGCTATTTTTGCATGTTTCCTAACCTTCGAAGGAAAACCATTAACTGCAGAAATTGTATTCCCTTCTTTGATTTTATTCAACCTTCTTAATGAACCCATGGCAATCGTTCCATTAGCTATTTCAACAATTATTCAAAGTAAAGTTTCGTTTGATAGAATTTCAGGGGTGCTTGCTGCTGATGAATATCAAACTGAAAAAATTCATCGTATTCCAGATGAGCCAGTGCAATACGACCAACCTGCTGTTACTCTAAACAAAGCCACAGTTGCTTGGAATGAAAGTGAAGATGCTGTAATTGCTCTGGATGAAGTTGACTTTACTGCTATTAAAGGTGAATTATCTTGTATTGTAGGTAAAGTTGGAGCCGGTAAATCTGCACTATTGAAAACTATCTGTGGTGAATTATACGTTAAAGATGGATCTGTAACAGTTAAAGGTAATATTGCCTATGTACCTCAAGAACCTTGGTTATTAAATCAAACGTTAAAAGATAATATTTTATTTAAAAACCGATATGATCCTGAGTTTTACCAAAAAACACTGGAAGCATGTGATCTATTGAGTGATATTAAACATTTACCAGATGGTGACGAAACAGAGATCGGAGAAAAAGGCGTTAGTCTTTCTGGTGGTCAAAAAGCAAGAGTGTCATTGGCAAGAGCGGTATACGGAAGAGCAGATATTTATATCATGGATGATATTTTATCTGCTGTTGATGAACATGTTGGCCGTCATCTTATTGATAACGTTCTAGGCAGCAAAGGATTACTCACCTCTAAAACTCTTATTCTTGCTACTAATAACATAAAAGTATTAGCCGAAGCTGATAAGATCACCATGCTGGAGGGAAAGAAAATTGTAGAGAATGGTAACCTGTCTGAAGTTTTCAACAATAAAGGAGCTATCTTTAAGCTCATGCAAGAGTTCGGTTCTCAACAGACTGAAGCGGACGTAGAGGAATTACAAAAAGAAGTCTTGAATGACGAAATTCATCCGCATAGAGAACACGGTACTCAAGATCTTTTAAGACGAGCAAGTATGGAATCATTGGCATCTATTTCTGACGAAGCTACTAAAGAAATTAAAAGAACTGCAAAAGTAAAAGAAAAGTTAGAAAGTGGAAGTGTAAAATCAGATGTTTATATGCGTTACTTTAAAGCTGGTGGAATCTACTGGTCTTTCTTTGCAATTATAGGACTAATTGTAACTGCTGCTTTGCAAACCTTTGGTTCTATTTGGCTCAAGCAATGGTCGGAAAAGAATCTCAGCGGTGTATCTGACGACGCAAAGTATTATCTTTCTGTATACCTTCTCCTTGGTCTTGCCTATACAGTATTTGATATTGTTAGTATTTATGTGGTGTTATGCGTTATTGGAATTAGAGCATCCTGTAAGATACACGATGAAATGGCTAGAAAAGTGTTACGATCACCAATGTCATTTTTTGAGACTACTCCTTTAGGACAAATTTTAAATCGATTTACATCTGATATTAGTGAGCTTGACGATATGATATCTTATACTTTATTATCTTTCTGTTCATTGATTGCTAGATTGACATTTGCAATGATTATTATTTTTTTCTCTACTCCATTTGTACTTGCTGCCGCTTTACCACTTACTCTTCTGTATTTGTATTATCAAAAAGTTTACTTGGCAACGTCTCGTCAAATGAAGAGGTTTTCAAGTTCTGCTAGAAGTCCAATGATGTCTCAATTTGAAGAATCTTTGAAAGGTATCAATGTTATTAGAGCCTATGGAAAGGACGAAAGATTCATTGTCGAGAATGATTTACGATGTGATTTGTATTTACAAATAATTTATAACTCTCAGTCAGTCGATAGATGGCTATCATTACGACTTAATTTCTTAGGTGCTGTTATTGGATTTCTTGCTGCTTTGAGTGGTGTTTATATGACTACAAAGGGCAGAATGACCGAAGGTTTAATTGGTTTGGTTATGTCTAATGCACTTTCAGTTACCAACTTTTTGTCCGGTATTGTTAAACAAACCGTTCAAATCGAACGTCGTGGAGTTGCATTAGAAAGAGTATTCCAGTATATTGATTTACCATCTGAGGCACCAGAGATTGTTGAAGGAAAAAGACCTGCTGCCCATTGGCCATCTCAAGGACATATTAAGTTTGAAGATTATAGTGCTAGGTACAGGGAAAATCTTGATTTGGTTCTTAAGGATATTAATCTTGATATTAAGCCTAGTGAAAAGATTGGAATTGTCGGGAGAACTGGCGCTGGCAAAAGTACATTGACGTTAGCACTTTTTAGAATTATTGAACCTGCTGATGGAGACATTTCTATTGATGCTGTCAATACTAATGAAATTGGATTATTGGATCTTCGACGAAATCTATCCATTATTCCCCAAGATGCACAGATTTTTTCTGGAACTGTTAGAGATAATCTTGATCCGTTTGATGAACATGATGATACTGATTTATGGAGAGTTTTGGAATTGTGTCACTTAAAGGATCATGTGAATACCATGGGCAAAGGTCTTGATTCCGAGCTTACTGATGGAGGAGATAATCTGAGTAAAGGACAATCTCAATTAATTTGTCTTGGTAGAGCTTTATTACATGAGTCCAATGTTTTAGTTCTTGATGAAGCTACTGCTTCTGTTGATGTTGAAACAGATTCGATTATTCAGGAGACAATTCGGTCTGAGTTCAAGCACAAAACTATCATTACGATTGCTCATCGATTAAACACAGTTATGGATAGTGATAAAATTGCTGTTCTTGATAAGGGTAGGGTAGTTGAATTTGATTCGCCAAAAACATTGTTAGAGAATAAAGATTCTTTATTCTATTCGTTATGCGAAAAGGGTGGGTTTGTTGGTGATAATTAGATAGATTAGATATAAAATAGATTGAGTATATGAACGCAAAGCAAGGGTCTGTTGTACTCGATTAAAGCATATTCACTTATCTTCGCGTATAAGTAGCTATTCTAAGAGCAGGGAAGATTACTAGGAACGATACACCTTTCCTCCAACACATGAGATTACATTGATAATTCGATACACTAACAAATTCGATCTTCGTCAGTAAGTAAATAGTAAATGTTTTATAATTCTTATATTCACTTCTATAACTTGATTTAATTTTCTATATTTCTTACGTACGATTTGCTAATTCTTGCCTAAAGTTTTTTCCAATTCAAGGAAGTTACGAGCAGAATCAATTATTGTCTCCTTTAGAGAACGAAATTCAAGACCAAGTTCTTCTCTGATCTTGGAATTGTTGGTCCTATAAAAATCATTTACATTTTCCTTTCCAGTAGGTACAGGAGTTCTGTCCTTAAAGTCGGGAAATTGTTCAAGAAGGTAACCACAAATTTCTTCAAACGTAAAAGCTCCAGCAGAAGTCAAGTAACGTTGCCCAGCAGCTTTAGGATTCTCATAAGCTAGTAAATGAGCTAGAGCACAATCGCGTACATCCACAACAGCAGGGAAAGGAGTTGCAGGAACTCCCGATTTGAGGTGTGACCCATTCATAAGGTTATAGACAAGAGTAGGAGATTCACCCATCTTGGATAGATCAGAGATGTAATGAAGGTTGGGGCCTAAGACTGCAGGAGGACAAATGGCAGTAACAGTAAAATTTGGCTTTTCTTCCTCAACAAACTGATGAGCAGCTCTCTCGGCGAGGCCTTTGCTGGCACAATATGCAAAACCTCCGTTATCAGAATTCTTGGCTTCTTCATAAGTGGCAGGATTCCAATCTTTTTCCGAAAACGTATAATCATAGTTAGCACCCTTTGAAAGGTCCAGAATTGAAGCAAAAGAGGAAGTTATTACAACGCGCTTAACTTTAGGATTATTCTCTTTAATAGACTTAAGAATTCCTACTGTGCCTTGAATAGCAGGAATCAAGAGATCCTTTTCATTATCGTTAACTTCGAGGAAGAAAGGGCTTTGAGTATGGATAACGCCATCAACACCTTTAACAGCTTCATCGAAAGCTCCAGGAACGCTAATATCAGGGACGACTCTGAAAGAATAATTGTTGGAGAATCTCTTGTAAAGAGAAGTTTGACGGATATTTTCAGCGGATTTTTCATTTCTAACTGTTCCGATGACTTTATATCCAGCATCTAAGAAGTAGAATACAACATGAGCAGCGATGAAGCCAGAAGCGCCGGTGACAAGAATTGTACCTTTAGAGCCTGAAGTAACGGAAGACATTGCAATATTTAATGATATTAATCGAGGAGTTAAAAATTAGATTGATTGATTGATTGATTAATTGATTGATTGAGATAAATAGTGGATATCTCATCCTTTATATAGAGATTAGAGGCCTGACTCCTAGGCGTATCCCATTTATTCAAACATCTTAATTCCATACTATATTCTTGTGTATTTAGTTCCTGGCGTCGATAAACGCGGATTTGAACAACAAAATTCCGAAAGATTTCTCAGCATTTCGGCGATAAGCTTATGCATCACTAAAGCCATCGGAAATAGTGTTGGGTAAGGGCATAAACTTCTAAGCGCTTAGTAAGTTCTTTAATTGTAGGCGATAGTGGATAAACGATATTTTACAAAAAGGGTAATAGTTAATTTCGAGATTTCGAGATTTTGGGTTGGATAGTTAGTAGAAATGATTCAGTACATAACATCATAGAATAATTTATTATATAGTCCTGATGTTAATAGAAATTTTCTATCTCATCAATTTGGCTTTTTAATGATAGCTACCTGCAGGTATATTATATTATAAAACAATTTTTGTGTTTCTCGGAACCCGTAAACCTACCTTTCTTAGGAGTTAATTGCTGACGCAAAGATTATGCGTGAAGAGCCTGGCCGTTAGTCACCTTTCACGGAGATGTATTGCTGGCGGAATTTCAATACCTCAGCTAGATTTGTTCATGAGCGGTTTGATTAATTTGGCAAAACGGCTAGTTTTTGTACTAGATCTTCGGCTAAATAAGCGATTGAGAATCAATAGTTCTAGTGTCGTCATCATTGAAATAGAGTTTTGAGAGATATATATACATCAGTATGCTGGGCTAGGAACAGAACTGAGCTGTAACTCGTCGAAGTTATCCATAACGTTTCTGATATTGGTCCTCTTCGCGTAATATGAGTACTCCAGCTTAAACCGGGATATCAGCATCCAATCAACTTGATTATTTTGCGCGGCACACCCATTTCTTCGTCTTCAATACACTATAGTTACAAATATGTCGATACAATAGCATGGATATACGATTGCTATTACTAATATTTATTGCCTAAGTGCTTTGGATAGCAAGTCACGTGAAACATCTGTCTCAGATATCAGTACCGGGAATTAGCTTGCAGAAGGCTGGATATGCTGTTTAACTCATCCACTTCATCAGTATCTTGCGGCACTTCATCTTCTCCAGGAAGGTGGACCAGAACTCTGCGGAACGTAGCTGCTTCTGATCCGAAAAATTCGGAGGACCAAAGTAGTCAACTCGCTGCTTTATATTGATATGCATAATCAGACCCTGTTATGCACTTATCACATGGTAACCCTGATTATGGAGCAACGAGACAAATGGAATTATTTCCTCCTTCAGCCATAATTAAACGGCATTGAGCACGCTCTTCCGACCCGATTTATTTCTTTTTTCTTTCTCTTTCTAGTTCCAATCCAACGTTATGACAGCATTATAACGGTTCCCCACATTTGTAATCTGCTCATTCAGTTCAAAACCCTACATAAGGTGATCAGATGACACTAAACTAGGGGTAAGATTGGTTTTTACGCCTCAAAGATAACGAACGAGGATTGCGCGTGGGGTGAGAGCATGGGCGTATGCTTGGCGTGGGTAAAATCTTGTGGAGTAATATAAATACCCGACAGTTCGGATGATTTGAATTGTTGGGGAGTTGGTGTAGTAATTGAAGTTAAAGTGAATTAGGAGGAGATAGTATTGGATAATATATGATAATGAAAGGTAAGTAAAGATGATTTCTAATCCTTGTATTGTTTAAAGTTGAGAAACGATCGTTCATTCTAACTTATCAGCATTCACAATTACTCCACCAAGTAATAGTAGTCCACAAGAAATAGCTGAAAGAAAAAGAGTAGCATCTGCTATTCACGTGGTTACTAGTATGTCATCTAAAAAGGCGACTAATATGAAAACACACTCGTTATTTAAAACGTCGGAATCCCGAACAGGACCATTTGTTAAATGATTGAATGAATGAGTTAGACTATCTTTTTATTTTTTGATTATTTATTTATATTTTTATTTATTATAATATATTACGTTACAGTTATGCTATCAAATGATTAAGTTCATTAGAAATGATATACTCATATTCTATCTCCGATGAAAATTGATAATAGATAAAGTGATATGCATCCCTGTCGATAATACGAAATCTTATCTAATCAGGCCGTTAGTGACGTTCGCTTGGCCGATGTTTATAATCTAATTCCGCTAGCTTTATGCCGTACGTCATATACAAGTGGGATTGAGAAGGCCGGCAGTCCGCGGGATCAGCGTTGAATGAGAGGTAGAAATGGAGTGAGAAATATTAGAAGTTAGATGAGGCAGTGATTTTCAGGGTAATGACAATTAATAAAGAGACTGCACTGCCCACTGCCCAGTTATTAAGTGCGACATTATACCTACCTGCATCTCAAATAACGGTACTCGTTCAAACTCAACTACCGCCTACAACCGATGTCAGCCAACTCAGCCAACCAAATCAAAGTATCTACATATCAATAGATCATTTGCGGGATATTCAGCGGGTATTTCCACAGTAGTCTTGGCACCCCCTCTTGAAATAGCTTGGAGATAAACGACTTGCGCAATATGAATTCGCTATTATGCCAAGTGATTTCAGGTGATTTTTTTATCTCTATAAGTCGTTTTGCCCACAATCACTCTGCTTTATCCCGGATATTGTTTAGTTCGTGATGCCGTTTGTCTAACCTATCACCAATTTGCTTACAGTTCTCTTGGCAAGATTAGCCACTTATGGTAATACCAGACCCGATAACCCATCGTCGCATGTTGGTTTGCTTCCTCGACCATTTTTATCCAAAAATGATATCGATAACTGCAAAAATTTCTTGGTGGCTTGGCTGTACCAAAACGATTCTTGGCAAAATCACAGATAACGATCGAAAGAAAATGAAGTAGAAGGGTAATATTGGAGACCGAAAGATCTAAAATATAATAAAATAATATTTTTTTTAAGGCAAAGATGTGTAAATTCCAAACGATAGATTAAACCACTCTAAATCATAGTCACAGATTCCATGTATGGAATCATCGCGTGAGATGAGATCAGCTATCAGTATTCCTAATTTGGCCAAGCATATGTCAGACAGAGCAGTTGATATCTGAACACTTTTCTTTTTAACACCTCCCTCTTGGCTGAAATTCCATTTATCTGTACTTTCTTATCATCTCCAGTTATATCAATCGGCTGATAATAATATATATATATATATATATATATATAGCTTTATATATAGCTTTCTACCATCAATATACTTTTCATCACTCTGTCAAAATGTCAATCGATAAAGATATCAATAAAATTGAAGAACTTCAACCCGAAAATGGCTTCGTGGAAACTGTAGAGGTATCAAAATGGCAACGATTGAAAAATTCATTCAAGCCTGCCGACCTCTCACATATTGATACCTCTGGCATGACTGATCTTGAAAAGGCTGCCATTGCTACTGCAAATTCCCCTCTAGAAAGAGGTCTTAAAGGTCGTCATCTACAGATGATCGCTATAGGTGGCTCTATTGGTACTGGTCTCTTCGTTGGCTCTGGTAAAGTTCTATCTGGTGGTGGTCCAGCAGCTCTTCTTATTGGTTTCGCCCTGATTGGTTCTATGTTATACTGTACTGTTATGGCTCTTGGTGAACTTGCAGTTATATTTCCAGTTTCTGGAGCTTTCGCTACTTATTCAACTAGATTTATAGATCCTTCTTGGGGTTTTGCTATGGGTTGGAATTATGCTCTACAGTGGCTTATTGTATTACCTGTAGAGTTGGTTGCTGCTTCTTTAACTATTGATTATTGGCATTCAAGTGTCAATAATGCTGCTTGGGTTGCTATTTTCTATGTTCTTATTATGTCTATTAATTTATTTGGCGTAAAAGGTTACGGAGAAGCCGAGTTTGTGTTTTCAATGATTAAAGTTATTGCTGTAATTGGATTTATTATCTTGGGAATTATTCTTAATTGTGGTGGTGGTCCAAGTGGAGGTTATATCGGTGGTAGATACTGGCATGATCCTGGTGCTTTTGCTAATGGATTTAAAGGTGTATGTGGTGTATTTGTCACAGCTGCTTTTAGTTTTGCCGGTACTGAATTAGTTGGTTTGGCCGCTGCTGAAACTGTTAACCCCCGTCGTAGTCTTCCTAGTGCTACTAAACAAGTATTTTGGCGTATCACTTTATTCTACCTTATTTCTTTGACTTTGGTTGGTTTACTTGTTCCTTACACCGAACCAAGACTTTTAGGTGGTGGTGGAGCTACTGCTTCTCCTTTCGTCATTGCTATATCTAATGCTGGTATTAGTGGTTTGCCATCAGTTATTAATGCGGTTGTAATGGTTGCAATTTTATCTGTCGGTAACTCTTCTGTATATGGATGTTCCAGAACACTAGCTGGTTTAGCTGCTCAAGGCCAAGCTCCTAAAATTTTGGGTTATATCGATCGTCAAGGTCGTCCTTTAGGCGGTATTGCTCTCTGTGGAATTTTTGGATTATTAGGATTTGTTTGCGCTTCGCCTAATCAAGGCATTGTTTTCTCTTGGATGTTGGCCCTTTCTGGATTGTCATCTATTTTTACATGGGGGTCTATTTGTGTTTGTCATATTCGTTTCAGAGCTGCAATGAAATATCAAGATAGAAGTTTGGATGAAATTCCTTTCAAATCATCCGTTGGTGTTATTGGAAGTTGGTATGGTAAGTACTTTTAACTCTGATTTTTTCTTTATTTACGGTTACTAACTATTTAGGATTTTTATTTAATTGCTTAGTCTTGGTCGCACAGTTTTATGTCGCTTTATTCCCTATAGGGGGAGAGCCTAATCCTAATGATTTCTTCCAAGCTTATTTGGCAGTTCCTGTTGTTATCCTTTTCTATATAGTACATAAGATTTGGAAGAGGCCCGCATATATTCGTACCAAGGATATAGATGTTGTTACTGGCCGTAGAGAGATGGACCTTGATTTGTTACAACAGGAAGTTCGCGAGGATGAGGAGAAACTTGCTGCTAGAGGATTTTTGTATAGAACTTATCGTTTCTGGTGTTAGAGTTGAAATATTCACTGTAATTAAAATTTGATTTATTGTTTTGCTATTGTAGATTTAATAAAGTTTGATGACTAGCAATGTAAAATTAGTCGTTGAGTGAGAGTTTCTTATCGCTAATTCCTTACCCTTATCTAAGGTTCTATGCAGTATGCAGAATGGCCGTTTGATAAACCCATGCAGATATAATAATTGAATTATGAAAATATATTACACTCTAGACAAAATCTAGTATCAACCTCATATCTAATTTTCAGATGAAGACTATTTATGTTGAGTTTTTTGGAAATCCAAGTCTGGCTAGGCGTTAGCAACATTGCCTGTTAAACTTCCCTAAGCCAGACGTGAAAATCACCATGCGGCTATTTAAATAATCATTAATTCCGCTCCGATTCACCATCGGAATTTCACGCCACCAACTATCGAAGATGTTCACCTATTTCAAATCAGCAGTTGGAGCTTTACTCCTTCATGCTTCTACTTCAACGTTTCTTTATGGAAATGGTCGTGTTTTAGGATGTTCTTCTATACTCTATAATAGTATTACCAATCCAAATGTGTTTAATTTGCCAGTTATTGCTGGGATCGCATTAGCAACTTTTGCTGTCAAGGCATTTGCTCCTCAATATCTTCCAGATTATACAGTTGTCGCTTCATTGGCTCCATTTGGTCAATATACTACACTTATTGCTGGATTATTTACCGGTATTGGTACTAAATGGGGATCTGGATGTACATCTGGCCATATGCTGTGTGGTTTATCAAGATTGTCCATTCGATCATTGGTCGCTACTATGACCTTTTCTTCGGTCGCAGCTTTAACATCTTTTTTGTTGAATACAGCTCCAGGAGGATGTGGTCCTAATGGTGATATTCCATGTCACACATTATCTCACCCATCTAGTCAAGAAATTTTCACGCTCGTCCCGCTTGTAGTATTTGAATTATTCTTATCCAGAGTTATCCGTAACCATCTTGAGGTGAACAGATACTCACAAACATTAGTTTCTGTATTTTCTGGAACTTTATTCGGGCTTGGATTGCTAATCTCGGGATTGGCATCGCCAGCTAAAACCTTAGGGTTTTTAGCCATAGTGCCTCCTAAATTTGACCCTTCACTTTTAATGGTAGTATTATTTGGCATTGTTCCTAATTTGGTTGAGAATCTTATTCAACAATATAGATTACCAGCTGGAGCAGCCGTCTCAAGTATAAATCTTCCTACTGCTACTGCTGTTCCTCCTAAGTTCGTTTTGGGAGCTGCGCTCTTCGGTGTTGGATGGGGTCTATCAGGTGTTTGTCCCGGACCAGGTGTTGTAGCATCATTTTTGAATGGAACTCAAGGTCTGTTATGGTTGGCAGGATTTTTCATTGCTTATAGCCTTGCTCCGTAAGCTCGACTTGGAAAAGCTTAAAAGTGAAGTATACGAAAGATTAATTTAAACAAAGTTCGATGACTTTTGATTAAAGCAGTTAGCAACTGATGTACAGTATATATATTATTATTATTTTCTTCTTTATGTACCCAGCTTAATTTGATTTTGCGTGATTTTACAAGGATGCAAAAGAGTACTGGCGACGGTTATGGATTGAATGGGCTGTTTGATGAAGTAGAAAGGGAATTGTCACAAGAGAATATCGACAAGACAATTGAATCGTTTGAAAATGTCAACCTGTTTATGGAAGAGAGGCATAGACAGCATGAAAAATTCACCTTCAGTGCCACAGAAGAAAGGGAAGTGGTTGCTAAATATGATAATCATTTACTGCCATTTCTATGTTTCATCTATTTCGTAGCATGTTTGCAAAAGAACAATATAGGAAATGCAAATGTTGCGGGAATGAGCACTGATCTTAACTTATCAGACACTCTTTTTGACGATTTGTTGACTGCTTTTTATATTGGTTACATTATAATGCAGTGGACTATATTTCTATGGAAGTTACTAAATCCTAGGGTGTATATTCCTTGTGCTATTATCCTCTGGAGCGTTAGTGCAACAACAATGAGTGTTTCTGAAACCTTTCCACTCTTATTCGCTCAAAGGTTTTTACTAGGTGTATTCCAAGCCTTTTTCGGTCCAGGGATATTTTATTATCTAAGTTTTTTTTACTTTCGCCACGAGCAAGCTAGACGAAATGCTATTTTTATGTCTTTTTTGCCATTAGCTGGAGCAATATCCGGGTTGATTGCTTTCCTGGTAACAAAATACCCTCCAGGACATATTCCTCCCTGGAGACTCATATATTTTGTTGACGGTTTGCCAGGGATTATTGGTGGAATAATTGGATTCTATGCAATTGCCGAGAATTCGATGAAAGCACATTTTTTAAATGAACGAGAGAAGCAGATTGCAATAGCAAGGACGGTTAAGCAGGTTGGGAATGTTAATAGGGGTGGTAAAAAAATCAACTTCAGAGAATTACTTTCGTCATGTCTTGACTTTAAGATTTGGTTGCCGACTTTGATCATGTTCTGTCATATTGTAGCATCTAGCTCGTTACCTCTATTTATGCCAGCGATTCTTGAGGGGTTTGGATATAATGAAGAAATGGCACAACTGTTCACCATACCTCCGTATATTATTTCGATTGTAAGTATGTTGGTTACATCTTACATTTCAGATAAGTTAGCTAGACGAGGAGTTTTCGTGGTTGGGTTTACTTATTTGGCTGGAATGGGATATATTATTCTAGCTACAGTTCGTATGTCATCGATTAGATATGTAGCAGTGTTTTTGGCCTCAATTGGGATTTACACATCACATACTGTTAATGTTACATGGACTGGAGACAATCAAGGGTCGGATACGAAGAAAGGTTTCAGCTATGTTTGCCTGCATGTTATTGGCGAATTGGGGGTCCTCATTGCTACTCGAATTTTCCCTCGTTCTCAAGGGCCAGATTATGTTTCTGGAAGTTGGGTTTGTGCGGGATTGCTGGGGTTGAGCGGGACCTTTGCGCTGATGTATCAGCTGTTACTGGTCAAAGCGAATCGGAAATTGGATCAGAAATACGGTTCACTGAAGAATCGAGAAGATGTGATACATATTGCAGATGATAAGAATCATGAATTCCGGTACATTATATAAACTCCGCGAAGCGGAGCTACGGGTCTGGGCAGAGCCCAGCCGCCGGAGGCAAAGTAGATTAAAAAGTAATATCTTAAAATAATTTCATTAATGATTGAATTTTTACAATTTGGGTTGACCATTAGAGAGTAATTCAATGGCAGCAGCAGAGATAGCAGTGGTACCACGTTCAACGACCTTGGTCTCGAAGATGACTTTGTTACCTTCTTTCCATCCGATAACTTTGAGGGTCTCACCGGGGAAGACATGGCCAGTAAAACGGACCTTGATGTTCTTGAAAACACCGAATTTGTCGGTTAATAGACGAGCTGAGATACCCATAGTAGCAAGACCGTGAAGGATGGGTTGAGGGAAGTTACCAACAGCAGCAAATTCAGGATCAATGTGAAGAGGATTGTAATCACCAGAAAGTCTATAGATAGCAGCTTGATCGACCGAAGTCTTGAAAGTGGATTCAAAATCAGGAGCTCTTGCAGGGGGTTTATTGGCAGCGGTGATTGCTCCGCGGTCTTCACTCTTAGTCTTACCACCGAAACCACCAGATCCACGAATGAAAACGGAAGAAACATTGTAGAAAATAGTTTCACCAGTTTCCTTATCACGAGAAGTAGTTTCAGTAGTGACAACAGCAGCCTTACCCTTGTCAACGACATCAAGGACATTGATGTCGGTTAAGAGGGTAGCAGAGGATGGGATGGGCCATTTCTTAATTTCAAGGTATTGTTCACCATGAAGTAATTTCATTGGATTGAAATTAGGAACTAAGTCATTAAATGGAGCAGAGATAGTGAATGAGGGAATAACACCGAAAGAAGGAACAGGACCAAAGTTATCATCAGATTCAAAAGTATATTTAAGATCTTTAGCTCCGGCACCAACACCTAAATTATAAAGAATAACCTTCTTATCATCATAGTCATAAACACCAACTTCTTTAGTAGAAGGAGCTTGAGATTCAGCTTCAGCAGCAAGTTCGAAAAGACCAGCATTACTATCAGCAACACTTTCAGGATAAGTAGCACGACCATCATCAAAATTAGTAATCTTTGCCCATTGAGAAGCAACTGCTTCGGTGGTTAATCCATTAGAAACATTGAACGCATGACCGCCAGTTCTTTGCCATCTAGTACGAGCAATCCAGCCAGCACCAGTTTCAAAAAGATGACCACTAACAGGAGATTTTTCAGATGCTAATAAAACAACCAAAGGAGCAATATATTGTGGTTTAAATTGTTCAAGCATTTCTTCAGTGAAAACTCCTGAAGTCATACCGGTACCAGCAGTAGGGGCGATAGTATTAACGAAGATATTATACTTTTTACCTTCAAGAGCTAGAGCACGAGAGAAACCAAGGATGCCTAATTTAGCAGCAGCATAATTAGATTGACCGAAATTTCCATAAATACCAGAAGTACTGGTAGTATTAATAACTCTACCATACTTTTGTTTAAGGAAATAAGGCCAAGCAGCTTTGGAAACGCTGTAAGTACCAAAAAGATGAACTTCTTGAATAATATTCCATTCAGCATCAGAAATATTAGTAAAAGATTTATCTCTAATAATACCAGCATTGTTGATAACAACATGAACAGCACCGAATGTATCAATAGCAGTCTTAACAACAGCTTGACCATCAGTAACTGAATGTTTATCAGCTACAGCAATACCACCAGCAGCGTTAATTTCATCAACAACTGCTTGTGGATTACCCAAATCATTAACAACAACTTTAGCACCAAGTTTAGCTAATAAATGAGAATAAGCTCTACCAATACCAGCACCACCACCAGTAACAATAACAACTTTACCATTGAAATCAATCTTATCACCTTGAGGGTTGGAAGGAAGTTTTGGTGAGGTTTCAGCAATAGTTAATAAATCCTTTGATCCAGTAGGATATTCAGAACCAGCTGAAAAATCATTAATTTGATCCCACTTTTTCAAAACAGCAGATGGAGTAAAAGTATCGTCACCTTTAAATGCAGCACCCTTTGCTCTTTGCCATCTGAGTTTTGTTACTGCACCAGCACCAACTTCATAAGTACCCCAACTCTCATTAGTATTCTCATGAACCAAATATCCAACCACTGGAACAACATAATCAGGTTTTAACTTTTCCAAAACATCTGGTGGTAAAATAGTTTCAGTCATACGACTAGCAGCTATAGGAGCAATTGAATTTGCGGTAATATTATATTTAGCACCTTCTTTTGCTAAAGTTTCAGTAAACCCTACCAAAGCCAATTTAGCAGCAGAATAATTAGTTTGACCGAAATTACCATATAAACCAGCAGCACTAGCAGTATTGATAATTCTACCAAACTTTTGCTTTCTTAAATAAGGCCAAGCGGCTTTAGTAACTTTATAAGCACCATAAACATGAACCAATTGAACCAATTTAAAATCAGCATCTTTCATATTTTTGAAAGAAATATCTCTTAAAATACCAGCATTGTTGATAACAATATGAACAGTACCAAAAGCTTTTACAGCAGTTTGAATGATTTTTTCACCTTGTTCAACTGAATCATAATTAGCAACTGCTTTACCACCAAGTTTAATAATTTCATCAACAACACCATCAGCAACTCTTTTACCACCTTGACCTTCAACTTCTCCTTTTAATGAACCACCTAAATCATTAACAACAACTGAAGCACCTCTAGAACCAAAATATAAAGCATAAGCTTTACCTAAGCCACCACCGGCACCAGTAATGACGACTACTTTATTATCAAATCTCAATTCTCCAGTCATTGTAAATTTATATAAAATATTAAATAAATGGAGTAATGAAGAAAGAAAGAAATAAACATTAAATGGTGGGGTATATCCCCTTTATATATTATATTACAACCCTACCCTACTATACCGACATACTACTACTACTATCTAGCTCATCTCCTCGGTCGCAACACTGGTCCAGCCGATCCGAACTCCTAACCCTATGATCAGGGTTAAAGTTCCGTGTGGAGATATGCGGGGCAAATCAATCACCCGCGACGGCTCGATGTACCGAGATTCGGCCAGTGAACTGAATTGACTGATTACCGGCCACGTCCGGTCACCGTCCGGTCACCGTCCGGGTTATGTGGTCGGTTTGAAGTGGAAAATAACGTAGTTGCGTAGTTGTTTATAACTGTTTGTCGTATAAATTCTGTTTCATTTCTGAGTTGTTCTCTCTACGTCTTTACAATTCATTACGTTCTCGTTCATTATCTCTACCGGCGGCATGACCATCCGATCAGTGCACAGATTTCTATCCGCCTGTCGCTCTCTCGCTCGCTCTACTGTTAAAATTACTGCCGAGGTCTTACTTCGGAATTTCTTAGTGCAACGAAATTATATATTACCCCCGTATAGCGATACTCGCAAGTTGGGAGTCCTGTCATGAAGCCGCCGCCATACATGTATCACTCTATCATCTCCTACTCCGTTTATGGCGCTTTAACCTCATTATTAAAATATAGAAAATAATGCTCATTACAGTAATCCTGAAGTTTCTGAAGTTCTACCAACTATCTGTCCACTAACTTTCTGCTCTTTAGCTACACGGAATTATCATAACTCCCATACGGCTATGGCTAATCAATATCCCGTTGTCCAATACTTCGGCTCCTGATCCCGCCGGAGGTATATCACCTGACCCGATATCTCGGATCAACAAGTTTCGTCCATACTTTCTTATCACTCTACCCGCTATTTCCGGGATACTGTCTCCGTATAATCCATACGTGATAAGTAATGACTGGTGCTAATGAGACTGGGAAAATAGAAGCCCGCAATATCAATCGGTCCTCGCGCAGTTTTAGAGAGGAAGAAAGCGAAAATATTCCGAAATATAACAAACCGAGTGGTGTTGCAGTTCATCCTCGACATTTGTCACTTTGGGAACGTTTAAGAGGTGATGGGAAGAGTTACAACCCTGAGATTGATTATAAGCAAAGAATTGAAGAATTTAGAAAGGATTGGGAAGAGACGCAGAAGGAAACGGTTCGTCAGGATAATAACTCAAACGATAGGCATGCTCATTACTCGCCTGAAGTTCATCAATACTTTGTTCGTACTTCTGGTAATACGAGTGTTGATAGTGGGTCTAGACTTGCTAAAACTCCTTCCAACGAGAAGAATTAAGAGTGAAGAACTTATGGATTCCATCTCCTCCTGCCTATACCAGTTAACATAATTATTTCACACTCTAATGCTGTACGTCAGGAAGTCTATTAGATAGTTTTATTAATTGTATAGAGTAACAGCATCGTTACTGGTAGAACAGCTCGGCTCATAAAGCCAATAGTTATGTAATCGTGCAGATCGATGCATTAAGATAAAGACCCTGCATTTTCTGATACTCTAATAGTGCGAGGATTGAGAATAATATAGAGGGTCGGAAGACACTTTGAACTATATGAGAAGCACTACACTCAAAATTTTTGCTTAAAGAGGAGAGCATTTTGCAAGCGTGACTGTATTACGTTGACCACTGACTTAGTGGTAGCTGTACGTTGTTTAAGTGAGGATTGCAAGATGAAGATGTATCCAAGTTCTCCTCCAAAGTCCCATTTCGTATAAAGATTGAAACAGCAGTGCAGGTCGACTAATGATTAGAAGCCATCGATTAATTCTTCAATACAACACCTTGATTACACTTTAGATACATAATATATATAACATGTGTTTAGCTGACGGTTGTTGTTTTATGGCAGAATTTTCAAAATCTATACAATAACTATATGAGACTAGTGAATTTTAATCTTATAACATGTATCTAACCTCTTACCTCCTTCTTATCTGCGCTACGGAAATATGGTTTTGCAATGGTCGTAAAGCAGGGTCCGACGATCCACACACGGCGGAAGCTGGAAGATTATGCATGAAAGTTTGTTTATGTAAGATTCGCCATCGTTAAAAGAAGATAGTGGAAGGGGTTAGAAGTTGGATTTGTAATTTCTTTAAATCTACATTTTTTTAGAATTTGTAAAGTGGCCATTGTGACAGCTGATAATAGCTTTACTGAAGAATAAAATAAAGAAAGAAAGCGATTGTTAAACGAAAGAAAGTGATTGGTAAACGACACAAATGACTGATATTTTGCCAATAGTGTGGTCGAGTCGACTTAGGGCATTTTTACCTGGTTCTGATAATAGCATTAGTGATATCAATAATTCTGGAAGATCTAACAATAACTTATTCACTGAAAGTCCAGCGTCAACCCCTACTTCCTTATCATCTACAATCTCTCCATTATCTCACACTGATAAGATCTTATTACCGCCATCAACTTTAGAAAGTCTCTTATCTCAAACATCCAATGACGCCACTTTGTTACCATCTCCATTATTATTTAGATTGACTAATCCTTTGAACAAGAAGATTACACATGTAGGAGTTAGAGAATTTTCAGCAGATGAAGGGACTGTTCAAATCCCAATCGGGGTTGCTAGAAATCTTGATTTACGAAGTTCGAATGATTTGGTTTTGGTGAATTTAGTCTCTTTACCTAAAGGAAGCAGTTTGACATTGAAAACGAATTCAACAGCAGGCTCTGAGAATGTTGATTGGAAAGTATTACTTGAATCAAGACTTCATGGAGCTTTTACTGCTCTTACTGAAGGTGATGTTTTGACCGTTTCTCATCCTTCAATTGTTGGCAAGAATTTTGATTTTACTATTGAGAAAGTGGAACCTGAAAATAAAGCGAATGCAATTTGTATTATTGATACAGACTTAGATTTAGAGGTGATTGAGATGCACGATGGTGAAGTTGAAGGGGAGTCTAGAAGCGGACCTGGATCAAAGTCATTAGCTGGAGTAGTAGGAAGTCATGATAGAAGCAGAGATAGTAAATCATCTACTCCAACTCCCAGTGCTCCAATTAACCTCACTATTAATTCAGGTCCATTAGAAATTACTAATCTTCTACCCGGTGAAGTGGCTAGATTTATCGTAGACGTCAACAGATCAGATTTAACTACACCACTTATAATCTCCCCTGAGAATATTTCGCTTGAAGACTCAAGCTCACTTTTGATCTTTGTAGGAACAGACGAGAATAGCATTTCAGAAGAATCATTTTTATGGTCAAACTTAAAATCACCTGGAGGGGCAGTCACAATCTCACCAACTGATCCTTTCTTAGATCCGCCTTCTGCTCCTTCTCCCCCTTCAATTAAATTTCATATTCTAATTCAATCGAAACTATCATCTGTTTCTTTTTCACTCCAAGCAAGAACAGATGTAAATGAAACGGATCTCATGTCTGATGATATCTCCCCCTCATCTTCGTCCACTAAGTGCCCAAATTGCCATCAACCTATTCCTGGTCAATCTTTAGCTCGTCATATTGCATTTTGTGAACGTAACAACCTTCTATGTCCTGATGGTTGTGGTAAAATTTTCTCTCGTCGTGAAGGTATTCCCACAACTCATTGGCATTGTCATGAACATGATATTTTCGGTGATTCCGATTTCTCAAATTCACTCCATAATTCCACCTTCCATTCGTCTATTACTTGTCAAGGATGTAATTCTACCTTTTCGAATCTTATTTCATTAGCGCAGCATAAATCCACCGACTGTCCTGCCAAGCTTCATATTTGTAAATTTTGTCATCTCCTTCTTCCACAAGAAGAATCATCTCCGGCTGACGCTCTTCAGGGATTAACAGGCCACGAATCTTATTGTGGTAACAGGACCACCGATTGTGATATCTGTAAACGAGCTGTCCGACTGAAAGAGTTTCAAACACACCTTGAGTTCCATAGACTGGACCGACTCAACGAGCCAGTTCCCATTGTGTGTTCTAATGCCAATTGTCCACGATTAGTGCCCGCTTCTAACACCAACTCCCTTGGTTTATGTGGCGTCTGTAATGGTCCTCTTCACTCTACCCTTCTTGATCCTACTGGATCTAAGCTTAAGCAACGTATAGAAAGAAGGTATGTCATCCAACTCACAAGAGGATGTGGAAAACCATGGTGCATTAACGAATACTGTGCTTCAACCAAGAAAAGAACCATGGCAGAAATCATGTCTTCAGATATCAAATTCCTGAATGAAAGTGCCGACAGCAATCAGTTCTGGTTCTGTGTAGATGAGACTGCAACAAAGCGACAACTTTTTGTTCAGTTTGAAGCACAAGAGGGCGTTCACAGTCCGATTATGTGTGCCAAGGCTATTGACGAAGCGAAGGGCAATGAGTCTGAAGCTCGCCGTTGGCTACAAATGCACTCGACCTAGGCTCCGTTTCCTTATTATATATTTATTGATTACAATTATTTGCATTTATTTCACAATCCACGTCTGCCTCCGGCGGCCGGGCGCTGCCCGGACCCGTTGCTCCGCTGCGCGGAGGGCTATTCGCACGCAGCATTGCCAGGGAACCATTCTTCTCTCCGCGGAGCGGAGCAACGGGTCCGGGCAGAGCCCGGCCGCCGGAGGCAGACGTGGATTGTGGAGCATTATAAAACGTATTATTAGATACAGAGAAAATAGAACTACTTAAAGAACTTGGCAAGAGAAATTTGACCCTCATCATTACGAGACATAACTTTAGCAACAGCAAGTTCAAAATCTTCTTGGTTGACATGAATACGACGTTCTCGAAGTGCATACATACCAGCTTCAGTACAAACACCCTTAACTTCAGCTCCTGAACATCCATTCATTTTCTCGGCAATTTTTCGGAGATTTATTCCACGAGTGAGATTCATCGATCGAGAATGAATACGAAGGATATCAGTACGTGCTTCAACAGTAGGTGGTGGGAACTCAATCTTACGATCAATACGACCAGGTCTTAAAAGTGCAGGATCAAGAATATCTAATCGATTAGTAGCCATGATAATCTTGATATCTTTAGAAGATTCAAATCCATCCAACTGATTCAATAATTCCAACATTGTACGTTGAACTTCTGAATCACCTCCACTAGATCCTTCTACACGACTGGAACCAATAGAATCGATTTCATCCATGAAAATAATACTTGGAGCATGTTCGCGAGCCATGACGAATAATTCACGAACCATTCTTGAACCCTCTCCGATATATTTTTGTACTAATTCAGAACCACTCACTCGGATGAATTTACATTCTGTGTGATGAGCTACAGCACGAGCAAGAAGAGTTTTACCAGTACCTGGAGGTCCATAAAGAATAACACCCTTTGGCTGAGCAATTCCAAGAGATTCAAATAATTCAGGATGTTTTACTGGAAGTTCAATAACTTCTTTAATCTCCTTTATTTGCTTATCTAATCCACCAACCATATCAAAAGTACTATCAGGGACTTTTTCAACCATCATTAGAGAAACTAATGGATCTACTTTGTTTGGTAGGATTTGATGTAATTGATAAGAATCAGATCGAAGACAAACTCGTACACTTGGAGCAATCTTTTTGATATCGATATCAGACGCAATATCTACGACGTATTTACCTTCAGGATGAACTTTAACGAGGACTTTCTCCTTGCCCATAACTTTAACTACTTCACCAACATATGATCCTGGTTCTTGTAATAATTGTAATTCTTCTTTAAGGAGGCGAACTTTTGCATTTAGAGCGTTACGCTGGGCCTCCAGTCTTCTCAAATTTTGAGTTTTTTCATTGATTTGGAATTCTGTTTCTTCGATTTTTTGAGCAAAGAATGGGACGATTCCACCTTCAGAGGAGAAATTGGATTGAACTGCTTGAGGTTTTGAATTTGAGCTTCCAGAGGACTTTGCGTTGGAGTGAGCATTTGTGGTTGGAGGGACCACTGAAGGAGCTACTGCAGTTGCCATGATGAATGATGGATGAGACTATGATGACGATTTCGAAAACGTTTTGTAATTTTTAAACTTTTTTGAATCTCAATTGTTTTGTTTTTAAAAATTGTCGTTTGCTTTGATCTAAGAAGTTTCTGTTGCGATGATACGTTTCGTTGACTATCGTAGTTGTATACTCAGTCTTACTAACGAGGAGAGTGTAAATCAACAGACAAATGATGGAATTCGATGATTTATCAATCAGCCTTATTGTTGTCGCCACACGCACCCTTGCCCTGATTTTATTATGAGAGCCTCGTGGGGCTTGACGTGGCATTTCAGGAGGTGGTGATGGCGATAAGACATTGGAGAGAGAGAAAATGATAGAGAGTGATCGAGAAAGTAATCGAGAAAACAACTAAAATGATTGTTAAAGCGAAAATTCTTATAATTTTGGTGGTTCTTATGCAATCGGTTCATGGGTACATGCAGTTATGTCGATGTGATTGTGGACAGAATTATACGGTTGTACCGCTTGTAGGACCGAATGATGAGCTGTTGACTTGTAACAATTGTACGCGAAAGTTCTGTGTTGATAAGTCGCCGCTGTGTCAGAGTCTTGTTGATCCCGCTGCTGTGTCTACTTCGTGTTTTCGTATGTTGTGATGTCTGCATCCGGCGGCTGGGCTCTGCCCAGACCCGTAGCTCGCTGCGCTCGTTCTCCTGTCCCTGCCACTCCGCGGAGCGGAGCAATGGGTCTGGGCAGAGCCCCCGGAGGCAAGCCCCGACCTCCTCATAACTAACCTTCTCAAGAGCGCGAGTCCGTCAAAGATCAGATATTTATCTATTCGTTTGTGTTGATCACTTCTGTTCTGTTGATCTATGCCACTGTCGCTCAGTTCTCAGATAAACTTAAAGCGGTAAGTAGATTGTATAGGAAGACCCTGCGTGAAACTAACTAAATAGCTCTTCAATGCAAGAAGATAATGTGACTGTTACGCCCTGTTTGTTGTCGCGTCTTCGTGAATGTGACAAGTCGCTCTTAAAATTATTTAACTATTCCAACTCTGCACCAGCCTCATTACACTTCTTTTCGTACTAACAATGGATGAATTGATTTTTGATGCTGAATATAGGAATCTGCTTCTCCAAGCTGAAAGAAGATTCCGCTCTACATGGTCAAATACAATCTTTCGTGCTATAGTCAACCTAATTTTGATGGCTTGTGTGCTCACTATCAAATGCATCTTCTTTTTTAGAGATGTTGCTGGATCTACAATGTCAATTTGTTTTGTATTTATAATTATTCCTCTTGAAATATCATTAATTGTTCCTTATTTGGTTATGTCATTAGTCTCACAATCCACTTTCAAGCCTTCACATAGTGAAGAAGAAACTGGTCGTGGTCGTTCCACCAAGAACTCCGGCTCTGGCTCTGGCTCTGACCTACTTGACTTTCGTACTATCCATCTGTTATTCTGGAATCGATCTCCCATATCTACTTGTCAGAAATTCACCCAACTCAAAGTTCCGACCACCATCATCTTAAAAGATCCTGAAATTCATCCCATCCTCCCCCCACCTTTCTCCCGATCTCATGGCCATCTTCTCCCCCTCCCTCAAAAATCCGATGTATTTGTTCGTGGATGGCGACATGGAGAACAACCTTCACCAGTGATTTCAGATAATAACAATGCTAAAGCATCAACTTGGATCGGTGATACAATTGAAAGTCTTCTTCCAGATATCAAAAGTCGTCTCTGGAAGACATCTTCTTTACCTACTGCACCACCCGCCAAAACCCGTCCCGCTCCTACTCCAGCACATCCCACTCGTCTTAGGGACCGTATAAACATCAAAACCTATGGTAAAGGCGGGGCAATTAGTAAAAGTGACGAAATCCGTCTACCTTATAGTTCAGATGAGGACGAATTTGAAGAACCTGATAAAACCCCTCGAAATCATCACCTTCACTATGGTCGTCGAGTGTTAAGCCATGCACATGACCTTGCCAACAATTATCCTGACCATATATCTGACCGTGAACCTAAACAGCCCTCTATCTTTAGAATTATTGCTAATCCATCCGATCACCGCCTACTTCAAAGATATCAGTATCTACATAATAAACAGAAATAAATACCTTCTCATTTCCCCTTCCTTTTTGCCTCCGGCGGCCGGGGTCTGCCCGGACCCATTGTTCTCGCTGCGCTCGAGATTCTGCCATCCTCCGTAATACTTAGGTTAATGCTTTCATTTTACAAATTATAGAAAATAGAACAAACAAAATGATCCAAAAAAGAGGAACGTAAAAACTTTTTAAAGGTTGGTCGGCATATATATATGGCAAAAGGAAAAAATGAATCTTCAGTTTTCTTAAAAATACACTCCTTCATCTTCGCCATTATATATCCAAAGGAAAAATAAACAACATCTTCTTACATGCATTGAAAAGTGTCATATTGGTTTTGATTTAGCAAAACTAAAGCTTACTCCTGAGCAGTGGCTGCCTCAGTTGCAGCAGCCTCCCCAACAGGTTCATCACCAGTAACATCATCAGCAGCCGGTTCAGAAGGAACTTTCGATTCTTCCTCACCATCACTCTTCCTCTCATCCCTGGCAGATTCTTCATCAGAATTTAAATGCTCAAAAATATTAACACGGGTAGTGCTTTGGCTAGGTGTCCTCGATCCCTCCTTAGATAATGATAATCCAGCAGATGATGAAGACTTTCTACTGCTACCGCTACCTCCAGTGTCTCTATTAAGCATTGAAGATGGTCCAAGAGTTTGATTACCACTTTGACTTCTGATTAAACCGATTTTACTCAAATCACCAGCCATCATATTACTAGACCGTAATGAATCTCCACCACGGAATGAACTACCTCCTAAACCACGACCAGATCTACTATTACGCATTTGTCTAGCAGCTTCTTCAGCTTGTTGTTTACGAGCAGCTTCATCATGAATCTCCGATAACGTCTTGGGTCCTTTATCCAATCTTTTATTAACCCATTTACTCTTACGAAGATCAAGAACATCTAAAATCATAAATCGTAAACGACTGGCTAATCCTTCTTTCTTTCGGAAAAAGTCCATACGCTCAAAGTAATATTCAAAATGAGTCTTTAATGTAGTTGTTCGTTCTAACTGTCCACCAACGGTAGTCATCAATTGGCTAAGAGATTCGATAACTTCTTCACTTGGATCATCAGCAGTGCATAACTTGGTAATACATGCATGAATGATTTTTTCAGATAATAATTCCAATATATATAATTCTCCAATAAATCTAATAAGACCAAGACCTCTTCTCTTGGCAGTAACCATTTTATAATATTCATCAGACATAACTTCTGGATCAATAGGAGTTCCATCTGGGTTGGTAGGGAGACCATCAGTCCAACCACGTTCAAACTCTTCTTGACATCTGGTAAGGAGATACTTTCTAAAAAGAGCACCTCCTTTAACTGCATTCCCTTTAGAGTCTTTCACATTTTCATCTTCAATGTCTGGATCAACACTGGAAGTCATTTGACGACAGAATTGGGCATACATTTTAGACCAATGGGGCTCATCAACTGCTTTAGCAAATGTTAATTCGATAACTTGTCGAAGAGTACGACCATCTTTTTCTTCCTTTGATTGAGCAGTGACATCCATGATTTGCTGGCTGATACGATCAAAGTTTTCTAATGTCATTTTATTAAGAAGAGAGTTGACCTTACGTTGAACTTCTTCAGGAGTTAATTTAGCGTTTTCACCTTCAGCTGGTTTAGCAGTACGAGCTTTAGGAACCCAAGCAGTAGCTGAACGAACAAGTTTTTCGGCAGGAGCAGCGGGTGCAGAGGGTGAACTGGACTCGTTATGTGAATGATGATCTCCACCACGATTAGATCCTTGTCGATCACCACCACCTCTTCTTTTAGAGGAACCTTGTCTACCACTTTTTGAACCCATAGAAGCCCCAAGATTTGAAGATGAAGACATTCTACTAATACCTTTATGACCACCCATATTACCACCAAATGAACTAGAAGTTGAAACTGCTCTATCACCCATATTACGGAAGTTACTACCAGATCCAAATGAACCCATAGCTTGTTGATTATGACCAACATTCACATTACGTAAAGAACCACTTCTTGTGAATGATCCTTTACCGAATGATTTATTGCCACCAGGACCAGCTCCAACATTATCCAAATTCATAATACTCTTAATACTATCCCAATTCTCACGAGGTGGGAAGTTAACAATTGCTTGAAATTGTAATAAGAAATCGATATCATATTGGAATGCGTTAGGAGAACGGGTAGAAGGGGGTTCAATGCCAGTTGGATAAGTGAAAGTGCAAACTTCTTCCGGTTTAGGACGAGTAGCTTTTAAGAGTTGAGCCGTAGCAGCGGGATTAGTGAGGGAAGGAGTAGGCACAGTGGGGGAGGTGGGAGGGACACCACTAATTCCAGCAGCTGGACCGCTAGGAATTTGGCTTGAAATGCGATTTTGAATACGACCATTGACTGATTCGACACGAGCGTTAACTTGTTGTTCAAAGTTTTCTGGAGTAGAAGTAGTGGCAGTAGCGTCAGCTGACGGTGCAGTAGAATCAGCAGTAGCCTCTGTAGCGGCAGTAGCATCAACAGCAACAACAGAAGCGGCAGTGGCAGTAGCGGTGGCAGCAGCAGCTTCTTCAGCTATCTTCTTCTCCTCCTCAGCCTTTTTCTCTTCAGCTTCTTTTCTAGCTCTCTCCTTAGCTTCAGCTTCAACTGCTCTCTTCTTCTTTTCCTCCTCTTCCTCAGCCTCTCTCTTTTCTCTCTCCTCTCTCTCCTTCTCTTCTTTCTCCTTTTGTAATTTTTCCTTTTCAACCTTCTCTGCTGCTTCCTTCTCCTCTCTTTCCTTTTCAAGTTTCAAACGAATTTGCTCCCTCAATTGATTTTGAATATCTAATCCACTACTTTTAACAGGTGTACTAGCAGTGCTAGCAGCAGTACTAATCACTGGTTTTGGTGAACTAACTGGCCTTGGTGATGCACTTCCACTAGACAAACTACTATGAGCAACAGGTGAAGGACTAGAAGCAACAACAGGTTTACGTCCAGTCAAATCAATTGGTTGATGAGTAATTGGATCGGATAATTTTATAGGAGTATGTGTTTTAATTGGTTGTACTCTATTAGGAACTGGTGAACCTTGAACAAGTCCTGGACTACCAGGACCACCAGGAGTCCTTGGTGAATCCAATACGGCAGTAATATGGCTAGGAGATCCTGCTGGTGGGGCACTAGAATAATAACCTACTTGAGTAGGAATCACTGGTGGGGCTCCATAGAATCCATAAGCATTTGGTTGATAAATTCCATAAGGAGCGAATACTTGACCGGCAGCAGCGGCGGCAGCAGCAGCGGCAGCGGCAGCTTGAGGTGATGAACCATACTGTTGGTGATGTTGTTGATGATGAGGTTGTTGACCAGGGCCAGGACTAGCATTTGGACCAGTACCACCAGTACCAGTACCAGCACCCTGTTGTCCTTTTCCTCCTCTATAACCAGATGACATATTCTGATGACTCAAATAAGGCGAAGATGATAATGATGATTTCACTTCTCCTTGTTGATAAATATTAATATCTTGATGTGGGACCTAACGTGACTACGGAATAAGGTGTACCACTTGATTGTATGGAATTCTATTATCTTGGATCTAATATGTTAGTACTGCTCATGGCCCAGATAACTCAACGTGATTTGATTTGAGGCTTCGTCTTTGTGTCTCCCCCGTAATCTTGTCATCAGCCAACTCCAATTCGCACCCACTTATCTTGAACTATCACTGCATTTATTAACTAGCCAAGACCCAGATCAACCATCAAACCCTCACACTCCCACTCCACCTCCTTCCCGCTTTATCCTTACCTTATTCCAAAATTCCTATTTTCCAAAAAACAATTTGTATTCCCAAAAAAAAGTACCAACAAACTACACTTTCCTTTCCGTTTTTAACTATCGAAAACGGCGTACTGGTGCTGAAATGTCTGATGGATTCAGTCGAGGGATGACGGGTGATTTGGTTTTTTTGATTGAAAAGTTCAAAAAAATCAAAAAGTTTTGTGTGTGTCCTCTCAGCTTCTCTGAATTTTTTTTTTCTACCACCAGACTCTCTTTACCGTCTCCTTACCACAACTTTCACTTTCCTTACCCTGGAAAATTGCTTATGCCGTGCGGCGGTATCCATGTCTACCTCCGGCGGCCGGGCTCTGCCCGGACCCGTTGCTACGCTCCGCCGAGGGACGAGGAGATTAGTGTTGTTCGGAGAGATACTGGATACTCCGCGCAGCGGAGCAACGGGTCCGGGCAGAGCCCGGCCGCCGGAGGCAGACGTGAATGGTCGATGCATGCGGCGACCAAGTTGGACGCGGCTTAAGAGATAAGATTACGGATATGTAAGGCTGAATGTCCGACCCGCCTTGATAAGAGGAGGCTGTGAGATTTATATTAAAGTCTGGATCGGACTATGGGCTGTTTCACCGTCTTCTTTTAGTATTAAATTATCAATTGTAGGACAATTTGAAAATATTTATAATGTCGTTTCCTGGTCAAGGTCATCACTCATATGGAGGTGGTTATCAGCCTCCTCAAGGTCCTCCTCCTCCTCAACAGTATGGATATGGAGGAGGGTATGACGGTTACCAAGATCCTCAGGCAGGGTATAATGGATATGGTGGTCCTCAACAGGGTTATGCTCCTCCTCCTGGACCTCCTCCAATTGGTCAAAGACCTAGTTATGGAGGTAGCCAATCAAGTTATGAGTCGGGCTATGGTGGCCCTCCTCCTGCTGGACCTCGACCTGATTATGACGGCCGTGGTTATAGCTCCTCTCAAATGGGTGGTGCTGTTCCGTTAAATCAAGCTCAATCGTACGGTCCTAATTCTCAACATCAATTCCAATATTCTGCTTGTACTGGAAGACGTAAGGCTTTGTGTATTGGAATTAATTATACTGGTAGTAAAAACGCTCTACGAGGCTGTATTAATGACGCAAGAGCCATTTCGTCGTTCCTCCAAGATCGATATGGATATAAAAGTGATGATATGATCGTTCTCACAGATGACTCTAAAGATCCAAGATTAATTCCAACCAAGCAAAATATTCTTCGTGCAATGGCTTGGCTTGTTGATGGAGCACAAACAAATGATACTTTGTTTCTTCATTATTCTGGACACGGTGGTCAAACAGCCGATCTTGATGGTGATGAAGATGATGGTTATGATGAAACAATTTACCCTGTAGATTTCCAAACCGCTGGTCATATTGTCGATGATCAAATTCATGATATTGTAGTCCGTCCTCTTATGCCTGGTGTACGATTAACTGCCCTTTTCGACTCTTGTCATTCCGGCTCCATTCTTGACTTACCATTCTTATACTCCACAAAAGGCCTTCTCAAAGAACCCAATCTTGCCAAAGATGCTGGAATGGGTCTTCTCAGTGCCGTGGGATCTTATAGCAAAGGTGATTTAGGTGGCGTTTTCTCCAGCTTATCTGGAGTTTACAAACGAGCAACTACTGGTGATAAGGCTACTGAAATTACTCGTCGTACTAAATTCTCCCCCGCCGATGTTATTCAGCTTTCGGGTTGTAAAGATGATCAAACATCTGCTGATGCAATCGAAGGTGGTACTAATACAGGAGCCATGTCCTACTCTTTCATCGAAGTTATGAGCCAAAACCCTAACCAATCTTATATTTCACTTCTAAACGCAATGCGTGTAGTTATGGCCCCTAAATATTCTCAACGTCCTCAATTAAGTTGTAGTCATCCTCTGGATATGAACCTTCATTTTATTTTATGATGTATTTAGCAACTGATATCTATTTTATTTAATTCGTTTCATGCCTCCGGCGGCTGGGCTCCGCCCAGACCCGTGGCTCCGCTCCGCGGAGAGATTAATTAGAGTCTATGATTCGTTTAAGAAGTTGTTCTGAAAAGTGAGAAACTTGTCTGAAGTTTGTCTCGAACCCTTGTGATCCTCCATAATATGGATCAGACACAACTTTTGGAAATGAGTTATCTGTCCGGAAATCTCCAAACATGTGCACTTTTGCCTTGCCATTTTTTGGTTTCATATCCTTCAAATCCTTATAATTACTTTCGTCCATGCCAATAATATAATCAAACTTCTCAAAATGATGCGGCCATATCTGTTGAGCACGATGATTCACTTGAATTCCGTGATCCCGACAAACCTTAGCAGATCTACGATCCGCAGTCTCCCCTAAATGATACGCACCTGTGCCAAACGAATCAATCTTTTCGAATCTTTCTTCGAACCCCTTTTCTTTCACAACATGAGCAAACACTGCTTCCGCCATAGGGGATCGGCAGCTTGTTACGTTAGACCTGGCCTTTTTCCGTATTCTTCTCTCGTGCCTGTGCCGGCCGCAGACAACTTATCTCACAATCCACTCACATATTGCCTAAACAAACAAACGCAACGGAAACCTTTCTAGAATCGTCAGCTGTCATTATTCGGGTACAGGATCACGATCTATATTCATAAAAAGGTCAATTTAGTCGAGATCGAAATTGAAAGGAGGTAGCCGCGTTGCGGGAAAGCTTCTTTCATCGCGCGGTCACAGCGCAGACTGATATGCAGGGCTCAAGTACGTCAAGTGCCAGATGAGATGATCTTCCTTAAATCAGTTGTTTTCTAAGAGATCTTTTAAAGAGTAAGTCGAAAGAAATAAACTGTCAACATTCACCTACATATTAGACCCGATGTATTAAATTATAAGTCAACTGAAGAGCCCATCTTAACGAATGTCCATCAAGTAGTAATGTGAGCAGCCCTAGTTCTGATATGACTTGTCCTGAAGAAGTGAACAAAAAGCCTCAAGAGGGGCTGGAAAAGTATCCGATTTCAATAAGCTCTTCAAGCTCTTCTGGGAACTGGTCAACGTTGTCAGATATTAATAACAATTCTATACTACAACTAGTATTACAAAAGAAGCCATCGACACCAAAACCTCCCGCTAAGTCAGATGTCCAGCGTTTATTAAATAAACGCAAAGTTTCGGACTCATTCACACTTCCCAGAAGCACAAAAATCGCTACTAAATACAACTTCACACTTTCCACAAACAGAAATATTAGTGGCGAATCATCTTCCAGTAATGACCCACTAGTGGTCATCTGGAAGAACATTCCAGGATATCCCCTAAATTATTTACGACAACGTGCGCGAACATCAATTGCCCACAACTTCAAAGCGGTGAAACTTGATAACCGACACATCTCACTTAAAAAGCCCTTGGAAATGATTGACCAACATGATCGTAATCATCGATAATACCCCTTGGCAATGAATTTCTTCTAGTCACTCTCTGCCAATATGAGGCACGTAATTGCAATTAGTGTGTAATAAATAATATTAATATTGTAGCAGTCCGATGGACTTGATCTTCATCACTAGATGGTAAATATCATTTTTCTATGATGAGTTGTAATGAAATCTCCAAATCACAAAATCGATCACGTGATGCACGCGTTAAAGCGCATAGTGATAGACATGAGAGATCCCTGCATAGATTAGATAGAAGAAGATTAGGTAAGGGCGGATCTCGTTGCGACGACATACATGCGCAATTCGAATGTAAACAAGTTATTTCTTTTTTCACCAACGCCGTAGCAGAATTGTAGCCAAAACGACCAATCCACCATGTCTTCTCCAAGTAAGCAAAAAATATCCTCCGCTATGTCTTCTCCAATTTCCTCCATTAATGTTAGACCTCAGGCTACGACTGATGAAAGTACTATTCGAGTCCTCCACTCAAGAAATTCGACTGAGTTCACCTCATGCAACACAGTGTGACGGGGCACAAGAAAAACTGGTTTTAACCAATCCAGAATTTAGGAATTTTCAGGATTTTCTCACAAAATCGATCTATGACATCCTCGTAGACTGCATTTGTGCTAAGTGTGAGGCGGACTTAGGCCAAAAATTAAATGAGATCAATGAATGTGACTCTTTCTAATTTTGATGCCCTTAAAGCATACACCTCTAAGATTCTCCAAAAACTATCCCAGTGTAAAGTTTGGCATCTGTCGGCCAAAGAATAGTTTTAAAACCCCAACCACTCATTCTGAAAGCACAGGATATATAATTATCTACGAGGGCAATGGAAGTGCCGCATTTTTTCATGACATAAAATCTCAAGCATCTTACAAATGGTGATAGTCAATTTCACTGCTAACTGTGAAAGAAATATTCGCCACCTGAGCGACCCACATTATGTCCGCAGCTCTCCCTAACTCATAGAAGTTCTCTGTCATTTGTAATTTATAATAATAAATATTCTCACCTACTAACAAGTCCTTAAAATTCACTAAACTATGTAACACCATTACTGCAACAAAATATCAACCAATCATTTCCACTCTATATCATGGCGAGAAAACATGGGCTAGCTATTTATTACTAAACAATGGGCTGGTGGCCACTAAATTGCCTAAGAAAATAGCTTAACTATTATCTCCGGGTATATACCCCTGAGATCTCGAGTGGAACTCTATTGGTCAACCGAATTCAGCAAGCGGAGGTGTCGATTGCTGCACGGAGGTGGCGATCACCGCTGGCGGAAATGTTCCATGCAGAAGTGGACAGCTGCAGTTCCCTAGCGGCCCAACCGCGGAGTTAGTAGAAACAACGGTAATGAAAGAATTTATTAGACTTTATTCTGTCTCCGAAATGAATATAAAAGGGCAGCTATTTTTCTCTATGTAAACCTTTTATTATCATCATTCACTTATTCAATCAATTAGAATATATTCAATCTTCACACTCAAATAAAATGTTTTTTAATACTGTTTACTTCGTTTCCAGTGGAAATAGAGGAATTGGATTTGCCTTGGTTAAGAAACTAACCTCTATTAAAAATTCTGTTGTAATTACTACTGCTCGTAATCCTGAGAAGTCTACCGACCTTCAGAATTGGGTTAAGAAACATAATAATGTTCACGTCTTGAAGTATGACGCTTCAATTGAAAGCGACGCATCCAGAGTGGCTCATCAAATTGAAAACATTACCGGTGGTATTGATGTTTTCGTTGCCAATTCAGGTGCTGGCGAAGACCCTATGACTGTTCTTGATACTCCAGCTGAATCATGGGCTCGCGTTTACAATATCAATGTTCTCGGCCCTATCGTCCTTTTCAAAGCTATTTATCCGCTGCTTGTTAAACGCCAGACTCGTAAGGTCCTTTTTGTGAGTAGTTCTCTTGGTTCTCAGAATGACATGTCAGCTGCTATTAGCTCCAGTTCTTATGGTCAGTCTAAATCTGCTCTTAACTTTACTGCCAAAGAGCTTAGTATTGAGTTAGCGGACAAAGACTTTATTGTAGTTCCAATCCATCCTGGTTTAGTGAATAGCGATATGGGAAGTGGATACGTTGACAGCTTGGCAGAGAAATCTGCTGAGTTTGGTGCTCAGCTTAAAACTTTTATGATTACCACAGATCAAAGTGCTAGTGCTATTTCTGATCTCATTGCTGGGTTAGACAAGGAAGACAACGGTAAATTTTTCAACTATGATAAGACTGTTCTTGCTTGGTAAATATACCTTTTTTTTTGCTATATCTTTTTAATTGTTATATGTAAAATTATTAATTTATTTATTTATTTTGTTAACAAGGAACCGCTTTTGAGGTTGATATTCTGTTGCTCTCATTCCACTATACCGAACATATTCGACAGACTGATAATCAGCCTCTGATGACTTTCTCAGTTAGGCGAGCCGAACGTCAAGTCTCATTTTCAGGGGGAATATTTACCCTAACCGTTATCGTTATCATTTCTGCCTCATTTTACGAGGCGTGTGAGGCTGCTCCTTCTTCCAATCCTCTAACTTCACATTCAACTCTTAAACTACTGCGTACCATATACCATCTTGAGAACCACACTAGTTGTTATTCGCTAACCTTTATAATGTCCGCAACTACCGCAACGTCTATTGATGAGATCACCTTCACAAAGGCTTATTTGCATCTTCTCAATGTCAAGGTACCAGAACCAGTTCTTGGTGTCAATTATGTTGGTGAGCAATATTGGTCAGTGTTGGTAAGTTCTTCATGAATGTAACTACTCCATTTATTTCTAACATTAAACAGCCGTTGCCTCCTATGCCTCAGGCTAAGAATAAAACATCGATTAATTCTTCAGTATCTGAATCTTCTATTAAAGTGATATTAAAATCCATTCGTAATCCACGATTCACACTAGAATTTGATGACATTCCATCTAGTGACACAGTTTTAAGCGTGAAAGAACGATTAATTGGTGACCCAGATGGACCATTAGCAGATGGAGGATATTCCACTTCCAACATTAGATTACTTATCAAGGGTAAAGTTATTAGCGATTCAAAAACGATTGGAGAAGTTGCTGGATCTGATGAAAATGCTGATTCTATAGTTTCATTCGTGGCAATGGTTGCTGCTCCTGATATAGCTTCGAAGACTCAAGTCCAAGATGAAGAACTTGGGCCTGAACCTGTGGCTTTGTCTGCCCTCACCAATTCAGCATGGATTGAAATTAAATCCATTCTTGATAAAAATCTCTCTTCCGAACAGGCAGATCAAACTCTAGAAAAGTTCAAGTCATCTTTGAACAGTTTATAATAATAGAGATATATTTAAATAGATTTGTATTTATCATAGCTGTTTGTGGAGATCTACCATTTGAAGACTTTATAATATCTTCAGTCTGTACGTTATCGAATAGTTTAATATCCTAAAAATATTCAAATGAAACTCTAAAAACGTAGTTCATATGTTTAGTATTCACGTTGAAAGAAAAGGACGACAGGAGGAATTTAGAATCAGACTTCTGGCGCGGTTATTGAAATAAAATTGCGGTTTTCTTTTTCAAAGCTCAATACTTTTTTGTAAAACTAATCAACCATATTAATACTATTCTTTCCGTGGAGTTAACAGAGAATGTTCATAGATAATAAAAAAATGCTTAGTATATTATGTGTAGGATGATTATGTGTTTAGCTGATACTAATAACTGCAAGTTCGACACTCATAATTTATGAGAGAAAAAGAGAGGAGTGTTAGAGAATTGGAGAACAGAGCTGAGCTTCATATGTCACAAGACTCCGTACCTCCAGTTCTTGCTTGTTCTAGAAGCTGTCCCTTTTATAGTGTCACACGCCCAGATTTTGTTTGATGTCAAATTACATACAAAATATAGACAATCAGATAGAATATAATTCAAGTGGGTCTCTAGAGAGTCTCTCTTTATTAGATCTCCTTTCTATCGTCTGTCTTTCCCGTAGATGCCGGTACTATGCAGCTTTACAACGTTCTCATCTTCTACGTACTAGTCATTACTCAATAATATAATATTAATTAAAAACATAATTTAATTTAAACACATAATGTGTTGTGGCGAAAGTTGAAGAATTAGTAAATAGGAGTAGTTTCTCACAGAAGTAGTTGCTATTTTGATAAAATTATTATTCAGAATTTTTGTCGATTGCGGTTGATAACTGCGATAACTGCTGGACCTGGCGCTCTTAGCGCTTTAATGGCCACCATCCAATGCCATCTAGGACAACGTTTTTATGACCATTTGTAACAGCGGTGGCATATTTTTCTTTTAAGTACGTTACGGACAAAGGTACGTCCGTCTTTGGGTCCAACAAAAGTCGAACTACGGGAGCAGTTTTGGCTTGTGTACGCTGGATTGTTTCTTCATTTGGCCGTTGTTGCAGAAGACGGCTCGTTACGTCTCTTTCTCTTTCTCTTTCTTCTGATGGACATATCGGTTTGGCGCTGCTGCTGTGAGGAGGTCTTTTAGCAAGCCTCACAAATTACGGAACTGCCTGCTGATTTCTTGGAATTAACATTTGGCTGAACAACTTTAGAAACTTGACTCATGGCTAGAACTAGATTTTTTGCCTGGTGGCATTGTGCGAGCGGCATGAGCTGAACTCAAGTTGAATTTCCCCGGGCAATGTTTAGTCGTCTTGGCTTGCCTCCGCCTAATACCACAGTACTTACGTTCATCTTGTACCGTAGTTACAGGTGTAACATTGGCAGATAGAGTATGAAGCATTTCAGTAGGCTTGAATAGCTTAAAATTAAAGATGGATTTTTTCAAAGACATTTGATACTGTTGACAGAAGTTCTTAAAATTCTATTATGACTTTGGTAGAACGAAATAACCTGTGAGTTTGCTTACTTGCAGATGTTTTTAAAATTCTGCTAGGACTCTGATAGAAACGAAATAACTTACAGGTTTGTTTACATTCGCATCGTCCAGTATGCGGGCACCACCCTTACCTTGCTTCTATGCAGGGAACTCAAGTGTATTACTTTTAATGTACTTTAACACATTTATCACGCGAGCAATTTTGTTATAGGAAAATTCTTCGGGAAATTCTTTTATCAAGAGAAAGAGCGGGTCCATGAGGCACGGTAAGGTCGCGCAGGGGGTAGGATGTAAAAAAAACTGGACATGATAATTTTCAAATAAATAGTGAGCAGTATATAGTATATTATTTACTTTAGAAGCTTATACAGATCGATACCCTCTTCCGTTCGCGGGTTCCTGTCATGGTTCAGTCAACATTTAGGCCGGGTTTTACCAGCTTATAGTCAACCCAGCCAAACTCATCCTCACCATATCTCTAGGCAATAAAAAACACAGAAAATAATATTACTATCATTATGATCGTGTAAATATAAGTAAATAAGGAGGTTTGTAATTAGTTTCCAATTCCCTGCTGTAGCAGACTTCGAATATAGGTATGTGGTCACGAGATGCGCAGCCAAAGAGATATTTAATCTCGTAAGCCACTCGACATTTGTAGAGACGCGCTGATCGTGATCTGCAAATGCCCTGAGTGAGAACTAATGATGCAGGAGACGTTAGACTGCGCAGATAGGGAGAAATAGATGAGCAGAGACCATAAGGACGACAAAGGTGAGAGTGGGATAAACTGGGGATATTGGTAAGATTAAATGATAGCGTCTAACACAATTCTATGTTTACGAGCGAAGCGAGCAACGGGTCCGGGCAGAGCCCGGCCGCCGGAGGCAGAAAGAATGAAAGGAGTAGTAATGGTAACGCCAGAAACAGCGGTAGGACGCGAAAAATGCACGGTAGCCGTGTCTGGCTAACCGCCTCTTCATTCCACGTAACGTCAGGGGTGAAAAAGAAGAATCACGGAGAAGAGACTTAGGAAGATTTTATTACCGAGGAAGGATTAGGAATTACATTGTTGGTTTTGATTTGGTGAAGACGAAATAAGTTTCATAAGCCAATGAATTTGGTATAGCGACTGAACGTTACGAGAAATTAAGGAGAGAAGAGTCAGTTTATAAGCATTGAATGGACTCTGGTATTGGCAATTAAGATTAGAGAAAGTTAAATTTGTGAAAAACAATTCAAGTGAGCAAAAGGAGACAAGATTGTGACAAGGGCGGTTTAAGAAGAAACGGAATATTTAGATATGAGTTTGGAAATAGAATCTGACCCTGGAAATGGGGCTTCAGAAGTTGTTACATCTTTGCATTATCATGAACATGGTCATCAGCGCCTGGGTGATGGAGATGATCATCCATTAGCATCGTCTGAGGATAATTCAGGGGGAGGAGAGAATGAGGGTGTTGATAACGATTTATTCGAAGGTAATATGAGAACTCCATTTCATCCCAATTATTCATATTCCCATTTGCCTAGTAAATCATCAAGTTATACGCATCGCCATTCTCAGTTGTCTTCTTCATCAACGAATTCATCTTCATCTTCCACTGATTTAACTACTAGGAGCAGTAGATCGTGGAGCACAGACTCTCACGGTCAGGGGTTACACGAAATGACTACTCCAGATAAAAGTAGTGATCATAATAGTAGTAATAATGGACATTCTATTGGGAGTACATCTGCTGGTAACTTGCCTTCAGTTACATCTACTACTGCTAATCAACACAATGCAACTGCTAGCAATGTACCGAACACTACTACCTCATATAGCTCACTGAAATCTCGTCAGTCTCATCATCGTTTATCCCTCTCTACAATCAATAATAACTCGCTGTCAATTACGACCCCACCAGGTGGAGGTAGAAAGAAACGTCTGAGTATGAATTTTGCATTACCAGTAATCTCTTCATCAACTAATGTGGCTAATCCTGCCATTACAACTACCTCCTCTACTATGAATAGCATTAACAATAGTTCTTTAAGCCCTACATTACAAGATCGAAGGAGGAGAAGAACTGCATCAGTATCAATGTCCACTACACACGCTACAGTTGGATCTCCAAAACTGAAAAATTCTGTTTCGACCATGGGTTTAGGAAGTGGACCTAACAATAACCCAAACAACACTTCTATTTCCAACGCACAAATGAGTCCGAAGAATGACTCAGTAGTACTCGCAGTAGCCACTCCAGCATCGACCATGGATATTTACCTCAGTCAACTAGCCGCTAAAGAACGTAAAGTCGTTGAATTAAAAGATGAAATTAAACGAGTTCAAACAGATCTTAAACGAGCCGAATTAGAGTTAAAATTATTTCGTGAAGGTGCTAGTCAAGCATTGGCACCACCAAGAAACTCTCTTGAAGAGGACCTTCAACGACATTCTGGTCATGGTTTAATATTATCTCACCATCAACCAGCTTCAACTGTGTCTAACAACTCTATTACTACTTTACAACCTCAGCTTCAACTCCCACCTACTCGACGAAACCGTAAATCTGCTTTGTCTCCTGATCCTATTACTATGACTTCTCCTGATTCGTTTTACTTTGATAATGAATTACCGTCATCTAGCACTTCTTCAACCATAAATAACCACCACTCTGATCACCATAAACCCCCTCAACGAGTCTCATCAACTGGGAGTAACGGCTCATATGGCGCATGTCTCGACCCAGATCGCTCACCACCTTCGAAACCACCACAAGATCAAATCCACCCGTCATCCGACCTCGATTGGACTTCTCGTCCCCATTTCCCTCCCAAAGATGATGTTATAAATATGGGTAAAAGAGTTGTTGAAGAACTTGGTTCTCAATTCTGGGGCCTCTTTGAGGATATCAAAAACGTCACCATTGGCGAAGAGTCAAGGGAATATCCTATACAAAATGACAACGATAACAACCTTCGACAACGGAATTCCGATCAACTTGAACGATCGAACTCGAAGCGAACAAACAGTTATTATATTCTCTAATTGATTCTTAATTACGCATATTTTCGGCATACTCATGTGGTTTACTTGTCGGGATGATTCATGAAAACATTCTCTTTCTATATAACTTTTTTATATTTATTAATTATTATTAGTAATCATTAAGTCCTTTAATCCATTGAGGAATGATTTTTGGAGCACTTGCCAGTGCTCCAAAGAAACCAACGTGATGATCTTGTAAAAACCCACTTTCCGTCGACCAATGGACTGTTAATGGCAGCCAGGCAAGATTCACAATGAAAGGAGTGAGCAAATTCTTTTCTCCTTGTAATTTCCTACGGAAAATCTTAATCAACTCTAATTGAACATGAAGGGCCCAGAAATAACATGAATAAATCCAAATCTTTCCCTCTTTAGATGCTGATAATGGAATCACTTTTTTAGATGACAAATATGCCAAATCTTCTAATAGCTGATATAAGGTACCAGCAATAGCTTGAATATATGTACAAATTTTAAGAACTGGATCGTCAGTTCCCGGATCAGTCAGTGTATCTAATGTCCATTCAGCAACTGAGAACGTTCCCCATAATCTCAAGAACATTCTGAAATCACTAATCATGCTGTATAAAGATCTAAAATTACCGGACAATGATGAAGTTCCAGACTTTTTCAAGATGGCAGACAATAATAAACTGGAGTATCCAATAGTCGATAGACTTGGATCCATATGTTTTGATGCAATAGCGCTTAGCTTTCTAATAAAAGTACGTAATTTGATAAGGATGGAGTAAAGGGAACAAACGGCAGCGCCCGAAGGCGATTTTTTCTTAGCTAATGGAAATTTTTTCTCAGGAACCGGCTCCGGTTCAGGTTCTTCGAATGCGACCTTTTTCACCTCAACATTTTCAAGGGGAGAGATAGACTTGTTATTGACCTCATCGTTGGATTGTGGATCAACTCCAGTCGCTTCTATTAAATCACTAGAGCTATTTATTTCAGACATTATCCACTTCAACAAAATGACAAATTTCTAGTTAATAGTTGATAGTTGGTTGATGGTATATCTGATTCTAAACCCCGGAATCAATTCGGTTAATATTTCATGCACCCGGATAAGCGGGACATTTAGCCGAGGCCCCACTTGCTTTAGTTGGATTGTTGAATGTTGATCGCCTGTGATGTCATTAATACGCTTTTATGTTACTTCTGGAGATAGCCGCTTCGAGTATAGAAGGAGTAGGCGGATTAAGCGAGATGATGGAAGTTAGGTCCGATCTGAGCTTAAATCTTTGACGGAGTCTACGATCTACGATCAGTGTGGAGTCATGATATTTAGAGTGAAGTTCCAGAAATGGGAGTCTACTTTTCGTTTGTCGAACTAGCGATACAGCCTCAGACGACTTGCACCAATGTGATAACATATTGTTAAACGCGAGTCTTTCGGGTACCTGCATCCTATGACACTAGAGACAGAAGTTCAGAGTCGACTCATATAGACGAACCACAAAGTTGAGGTTAAAATCCAGAGTCAATTTCACAAGACGATGGAAAGGGCTGAGATATCGGTTGCTGAAAAACATTGTTGCTCAAGTGATGTTTGTTGATGACCATGACGTAATAAGAAAGATCGGATTAAAGATCTTGTGGCTGCGTTTAATGAGATAAACTATTATGAGATATATACCTTCTATCTCTCCATAGTACAGTAGAATCGATAACGTAATAGATAAATAAACAATATATATATATATATATATATCACGTGATACGGATAGATGTAGCAGAGTTTCATATAGAAGAAAAAGTTTGTAATAGCATCATATACTAATATTAACAAATGGAGAGAAGTTATTAAAAAGCTTTCCGCGAGATTAACTGTAACTTTTAAATTTGCCCATATGGCCTCACTATCATGAAATGTTGACCATTGTAGAATACCGTATGCAAAAGCATGGCTTTCGCCGCCATTAATATCTTATTAGCGGTCCTTAGTATGTTTTACGACTGATTCGGCCGCCGATAGTCCTGTAAACAACGGACTTCCTATCTTCTCAGTGCTCTAAAGATAATCATGATATCACGTGATCCTGGAATTATCGGCCGGTTCGAGTATTAGGACCGTTACTGTCGATAATACAGAAATACCGAATTGTGAAATAAATTGCTATCTCAATTCTCATGATACTACCCAGCGGTAACTTGGAAATGGGAGAAATTGCTTGTTGAATGGTATATGGTGTCCGTATAGTGCAAATGCTAGTAATAGTGGAATTCCAAGGTAATCTTTGAATAAATTGTAAGTTCCATGCCTAGACGCTGAAAAACTATAATATCTAAAAACAAGATTTCTCTGCCGTTACTGGTTAGTATCATTGTTGAGAGGGTGTTTAGGGGCCAGTTTAGTAGCATATAGCGAATTCAACACAATCTCGTTCTTACATATCAACCAAAGAGAACTCGAGAATACTACTATTTCACAATCGTATTTCGATTAATCTTAGTCAAAATTACAACTGCTGTAATTACTTCCGTCGAATTTCCTATTGGATTGCATGTTCATTAGAGAAACTAACTTGATGACCAAAATGACGAAAAATAAACCGTTTTTTCTCGTTATTTTTCCGATTCCTGTATACCCTTGGCGATAAATTCCAATTAATCTACTTATCAACTATTTAACTTATTATTTTATCACTTTTGATGACACCTATTATCTCCCTCTATGTTCTCTCTCTATAATTTGACCGAATATTTCAACCCTAACCCATAATGAGGTAGTCAATAGACGATCCTTGCTAACTTCAGTCAATTGTAAGGAATTCCGAAGTTAATCCGCGCGGCTTGTCAAGTGATTCAAGCTTTGTATCCGCCTGATAGACCATAACCCTACCCGATCAGCACCGGTTGACTCGTACCCACGCCCCTGAAACATCCTAGTTTGGAGCATGGCTGAATGTAATCGACATAAATTTAATCTAAATTTGTCTGGAGAACTGATTAAAACGTTATCGTGCGTTATCGACCTTTTTCAAAGTCAAAGTTGTTTCTCGGTGATTTTAGATGTCCACCTTGTCAACTACCTTCCCTTACCCTCATTTCAGGTATATAATCCCCCCGTCTCGCAAAAAAAATTTTTCTCTTTTTCCCCCTTTTTTCTCCCAAAGTATTAAAGGAAGGTTTAGGGTAAGTGACTGCTTAGAAGGAATAGGGTTGAGAGGAATACGGCTGTGCTTGGATGAACAACATGCGGCTGCAGTTTTGATTATGGAGATTGACTGTTCCTCTGCCAGAACTGACTGCATGTTGTTACGTCCTGTAAGGCCATCATCCCCCCTGCTTCTTGGACCTGCTTTCGAAGGCAAGGGTCGGTGTAATTCGGAAGAACATAACTAACTAACTTAGCGAAACAGAATTAATACTTTTATTTAATTCATTATCATGTCTATTTGTGTGATAAGTTCAGCAATATCGTCCTTGGTGACGTCCGGGGCGACTTGGTACATCAAAGATTCACAGGTCAAAGCAGTGGTGGAATCATCTGCTGCTCATTTACAGTCCATCACCTCTGAGTACGAAGCTTCTTTGCTTCATTATAAGAGTCAGTCTGAACTACTATTTGAACAAAATTTCTTATTAAAAGAGAAATTAAGATTGAAAGAGGAGGAATTAGAACATTACAAGGAATTAGAAGTTTACAAGTTCTTCTCGTTTGCCCTATTATGCATTGTGGCCACTCTCTTATTATTCGGTATGATCTATATGATCACAAGATTATTGGTAAAAAGATCACGTAAATCAAATTCAACAACAACTGATACTCCGGTCACTCATCAACCCTCTGTCCCTATTGTACAAGAAGAAGAAGATGAATCATTGGATGAAGCGCTCACTCCTCCTCCTAACTACATTGGGTCCATTGATGATTGTGAATCATTAGATAAACCACAAACTCCTCCTCCTAACTACGTTGGGTCCATTGATGGTACTGGACCATTAGATCAGAGAATATATGATGACGACGAGCTCAAAGATTTAATTGAGTCAGTTGATCAAGAAGTGGATAATGAAACGACTCCTAGCTCTGAATTAACCTCTCATTCCGATTATGATTCTCCTCTTCCTGAAATTACTGCCACTGAAGAAGAAAACTGTGATTCTGTTTCATCCGATAAAGAAGAAGATAGTGACTCTGTTTCATCCAATCCTGGCTCTGAATTAACCTCTCATTCTGATTATGATT
>JAJMIH010000075.1:0-62404 GCA_030575175.1 Sugiyamaella novakii
ACTTCAAATCCCATTCGCATCCCCGCGGAGCGGGGCAACGGGTCCGGGCAGAGCCCGGCCGCCGGAGGCAAAAGACGTGGATGGAAAATGAAGTTATTTTTATACATGAAAATGATTATTTCTTCTCTTCGGACTTTTCTTCAGGTTTAGGAGTGGGAAGTTTGAAGGAATCAGGTCGGTCATCACGTCCAGGTCCAACTGGCTCCCATGCAGTAGATCCAACAGAGAAATTACGGAATGCTTGTGTGAGTTCCAATGGTTCATACACAACCCTTCTTTTCTCTTCATCATAACGAACTTCAGTGTATCCAGTAAGTGGGAAATCCTTTCTTAATGGATATCCTTCAAATCCATAATCAGTCAAAATACGACGTAAATCAGGATGTCCTTCGAAGAAAATGCCAAACATATCATAAGTCTCTCTTTCATACCAATTGGTACCTTCGTAAACACGAGCAAGACTGGGAACTGGACTTTTCTCTGATGCATATGTTTTAACTCTAATACGAGCATTATGACGAACAGATAAAAGATTATAAACTACTTCAAATCGATTGGTTCGGGATGGAATATCAACTCCTGTAACATCCATTACGGATTTGAATTGAGCAGCAGTATGGTTTTTGAGGAAGTGAAATACTGGATATACTGCCGTGGGGGCAATATAAATAGTTAATTCATCCTTCCAAACAGAAAATTGCTGGATATATTTGGGTAAACAAGTTATGAGATAACGGCCATATTTATGAAGGTCTTCAATATGCTCAGTATATTTGTCGGCAGGATTGACAATATCAGCATGAAGTGGCTCTGTAGGTTTAACTCGAGGGAGTGTTTTTAAGTCTACGAGGCCATCAGGAGCAGATTGAACGGGAAGTAATCTAGTGGTTGCTGAAGTGAATGTGCGAACAGTGGTTCTAGCAGCTACTCTAGCAGCAGATACTCTTAATTGACTAGGTAATCTATGAAGCATTTTAGAGATGAGTGGGGTTTCTGGTCTGAGCTTTTTTATCTACTATCTCTCCAATGAATCTATATAAGATAAGAGTCAGAATAGATTTAGATTGACTCGTCTCCTCTCCTATCGTATAATCTCTCGTCTCTAACAATAATTCAACTCCTCGATCTATAATATCATTAATTCTTTACATGCACTACTAAAAGGTATTTCCTGATTGGCAGACCTCGAGAGAGATGAAAAATTGTTTTATCGAGGTAGCCGTAATAAGTGCGGCTTTATGACTGAAACTGGGTTGGGATAAATGGGAGGAATGAAAAAATCGTTATATATAGCCATCTATAGAACTCTTGTCGAACCCTTAATTCTCTAACGTCTACTCCTTTTCTTTCATGTTCCTTAATCGCCTCATCGCCTCATTACACATCACACTACATTGAATGTTTGAAAGGATAAAATCTTTTTCTCTGTTTCGTGTTCTATTTATTCAAATTAATACTCATTATTCACAATGGTAATGCCTTCAACTCAAGATTCTTTCATCTCTGATGATGAAGAAGAACTTTGCCCTCTCTGTGTGGAGGAAATGGATTTATCAGATAAAAACTTCAAACCATGTCCTTGTGGTTATCAAGTTTGTCAATTCTGTTATAATAATATCCGTCAAAATCCCCAATTAAATGGAAAATGTCCTGCTTGTAGACGTCCTTATGATGATGATACTGTCGAATATAGAATGATCTCTCAAGAAGAATGGAAACAAGATCATCTCAGACAAGCTCGTAAGGAAAGAGAACGTAAACAGAGAGAAAGAGAAAAGAAAGAAACTGAACAACAACAAGTATCGAAGAAACACCTTTCTGGTATGAGAGTTATTCAAAAGAATTTGGTTTATGTAATTGGTTTAAACCCAAATATTCCAACTGATGAACTTCATAATACTTTACGTGGTGATCAATTCTTTGGTCAGTATGGGAAAATTCAAAAAATCGTTATTAATCGTCGTAATAATGCAAATGGTAATCCTGGTTTAGGAGTTTATGTTACCTTTGCTCGTAAAGAAGATGCTGCTAAATGTATAGCTGCTGTTGATGGTTCGATTAATGATGGTAAATATTTACGAGCTGCTTATGGTACTACTAAATATTGTTCCTCATATTTAAGAGGTCAGCCATGTCCAAATCCAAATTGTATGTTTTTACATGAACCTGGTGAAGAAGCTGATTCGTATACGAGACAGGATTTGTCTACAATCCAGCATGCAGCTAGGGGTGGTAGTGGTAGCAGCGGTAGTAGCGGTAGTAACAGTAGTGGTAACGCTACAAATGCCCCCCCTGCCACTTCTTCTTCTCCTGCTCCAACTCTCACTCCCAATCCTACCACTACTATGGCTCAAAGGGTAGTTTCTCGTTCTCCTACTAAGATTACTGATACTAATGATGATGACGAATTTTCAACTTCTGGTTCTGCTAATTCTACCACTCCTGCCCTTCCTGCTTCTGTATCTTGGGCTCATAAAGCTTCCCCTCCATCAGTCGCTTCAAGATTGCATGTCACCAAGCCACCAGCTGCTGAAGTGACCGCGCCAACACCACCACCAACTGTTGATGTTGTGCCGGCTCATTTACTTCCTCAACCTGAACCACCAACAATTGATCCCACTGTCAAACTTATCAATGATAGCTTGGAAACTCTTTCAAATGGTTCGTTTGGATTCATCTTCTCTTCCAACATTTTAACTGAAGATGATCTTAATAAAAACTTACCTCCTTTCTTTTCATTCTCCAAATCTTTGGATAATAACAAATCATCTATCAACACTGGAAAGTTTGCTTCTTTATTTGCTACTTTTAACAAAACTGGTGGACTTGGATCGAATAATAAGGGATATAATTTACTTTCATTAGGAGAATCTGAAGACCAGCAACAACTTCCGCCACAGCAACAACAACAGCAACAACCGCAGCAACAACCCATCCCTTACGGAAATCATGAAATCCCTCTTACCACTGCAACTCCTCCTCCAGGACTTTTCTCTGGTCAATCAAATCAACAACCCCATTTACAACCATCTCAAAATAATCAAAATAGTCACGAATTATTAGCCCATTTGATGAATGGTGGCCCAAAAGGTGAGCATTAAGACTGACCGACATTCGGTTTAAATTGTTGTCCCTCCTTATTTATACTACTCTTTGTAGAGTACCTTATAATGTCAATGCTTTTTTCTGTTTTCTGTTTTTCTTTTTTTTACTTATCTTTTGTCTCCTTGCTCTCTCTTTAATCTTCTATTCCTTTTTATTTTCATTGCATATTTCTTTTACAAGGGATTGGATTGTATTTGGGGTATGGTTGTTGTACATTCACTTATCGATTTTGTATTGTGTCGACTTGACTCGATTATTTGTTGTTATTATACTTCCTTGTGTAGAAAGAAATAGCTAAGAAAATATATAAGAAGTATAAGTAGAGTAATAGACAAAAGAAAGGTTTAAAAATATAGTACCAACAGTACAAAATCAAGCATTACGTTAAAGATTTTTTGATATTATTTTACTAACATTATTTGCAGATCCATTTTCTGATGAGTTAAACCCTCTCAATCTTGATCATATTGATAAATCTTTATCTGATATTGTTTCAAAGAATTATAATGATAAAGATGATGATCTTATCGAAGGTACGTTAACTGCGAATGATAAAACCTCCAATTATCTTCCATCTTTATTAGTTCCTCCATTATTACCTCATTTCCCATATCCACAGCCTCCTCCAGGTGCTCCTTATTATAATCCTGGTATAGTAGGACTACCACCTCCTCCATCATTATTGGGGGCAGGGCATCTTCCTGGAGGGCTTGGTACGCCCACACGAATTCCATCAAGGGCGCAAACTCCTGGTATGCTAACTTCAGGCGTCGTTACTCCAGCCTTTGCAACTCCGCAATCTGGTACCATTACTCCTACTCCTGCCTACCCTCCGAATCTTCCTGCCCCTCCAGGTATTGCATTCCCTTTTATTCCTACCTCCACAACTGAACACATAACGGCTGAGCAGGAGATTCTTGCTATTCTCAAAGGTCACCACCGACCATTGCCTCCTAATGAAGCAAAAGTTGAACCTGGAATTCTTTCTGCCCCATTGCCTACTACTGCTACGTCCTCCACCGACTTTAAATCCGCCAAAAAATCTAAATTATCAACTCCCGCTACTCCGCTTCAGAAGAATATTGCATCTAGTCCACCATCTGCTAAACATTCAATCACATCAAGTCCAGCATCTATTCCGTCTACTCCTAGTAGAACTGTGATTCCAGGCCTTGTTATTAATAGTAATGGTCCCATTACACCTACTCCTGAAAAGCTTAGTAGAAGACAAAGAAAGAAATTAGAACAAGAGCAGCTTAAGAACGAGTACATGAAATCCCGACAAGATATTAATACTATACTACAATTGCGTGGTAATATCAGTGATAAAGTCCAACCTAATGATGAGAATGAAGAGTACGATGGTCGTGAACTTGATCCTGAATCATCTCGTACTAAGAATAGAGAAGCTCCAAAACGAACAGATTTGGTATCTACTTCTTCCCCTGTCAAGGCCACTCTTCCTATTGGTAACAAGAAAGTCAAGGAACCTCTTTCTAATAAAGAAAAAGGGAAGGATTCAGAGGACGGTAAGGTTCCAGCTCTTGCTAGTATGTCTACAGAGAAAGAGGTCGCTGGTTCTTATACCGCTGTGAAGAGAAAGGAAACTCTATCCACTTCCACTCCTACCAAAAAGAAAGAGAGTGCTCCGGTTACTCCCGCCAAGAAGAAACAGACTACTCCAGCTTCTTCTCTAATGTCGAAGGAAGAAGATGAGGCTGAAGTGAACGAAGAATCTCTCTCCACTACATCTGCTGCCCCTGTTACCAAAGAGGAGACGCTTCTTCCACTTGGTCCAACTAAGAATGAACCATCTAAGAAGAAAGAGAACGTCCAGGTCACTCCCAAAAAGGTACTCGAGAAGGTCCCAGTCACTCTCAAGAAGCTCGAGGTCTCAGCTGTCCCTGAAAAGAAAGAAGTTCTTGCACCTCGTTCTGCGAATAAAGAGGATTCTACAGAAACTCGTTCTGTTACTGGAAAGTCCGATCTCTTGTCACCCAGCTCTCCTAAGCAACAGGACTCAGAGAATCAAGCATTACCAGCCCCCATATTTGTTACTGAAAAAAGTGTAGCTCTTCATAATGCAATTGAACCCCAAGGTGTACATATCCTATCAAATGGCACAACTACTCAAGATAATTCTCATCCATATGACCTAATAGATGCATTTAGTGAACTCTACAATGAAATGGATTTAAAGAATCATGTTTTCTTCAATCCCGATTTCGCTCCTCTCCCTATTGAATATGATCCTACTGCTGACGCAGAAGCTCTTGATCTCGATAGCATGGAATCTGAGTATCTCACGCTTGAAAGTGATGATAACAGTAGTTTAATGAGCTTGGAATCTCTTAGTGAATTGGTTGATGATACCTCTGAGATAGCTAATATGGAGATTTGGGAGACTCATATGATTAGGTCTGTTAAAGGAATGCATGATTATTTTCTTCTTGATTTAGAGGAAGGAAAACAAGCCAGCTCGAAGATCCCAGTTTCCCAAGCTGAACGAATGCTCAGGTTGTGTACGAGAGAAACTCGTAGCTGGAAAGGGGTTTATCATATGATTAGTGACCAATGTAAGTCTGTCATTGATCTTTAAGTAGAGTGAAATAGAAGTGTATAGCAATTGCATTCAGTTTATGGTATAAGAAACGAGGATGTGTAGATAATGTGTTTCGCACTTATGAGCAGAGCTCAGTCGCTAAAAGCAGATAGGGTAGTAAAATAATCAATCTAATAAATACAGAATATAAGCTAATTTATACGTGTGGAAGAATCAAATATATGCTTATTAGGTTTACTAGGTTTAGAGTTTGTGACACCTTTAATGACTCCTACTCTTGCATTAGGGTCATCTGAAGTACGGAACATAGACTGTGAACCAACTTTTTTAGATTTGGTTCCTTTAGTGATCTTCTTAGAAAATTGCTGCCATTTATTCTTTTGATCATCTAGAAGCTTAGCCTTGGATACGGTGTGATTCGAGGGCTTGGCTGATTTTGCATTTGGAAGTCCTAGAGCAGAGCTATCTCTAGGGCGTTTTTGAGGGTTCAAGGGGGAACTATCATTATGAGAAGTTAGCTTACTGGGGATATGAGTGGTAGCTGGAGGTTGAGACGGTGATGGAGAGACAGATGTTGATCGAGACGTTGACTGGCTCCCATATGCATTGCCACCACCGAACCCGGATCCAGCACCTGGGTTGATCTCACGAATACTATCACTTCGGACAGTTTCAGTAATATTTTCATTTTGTCGTAGAAACTTTACTGTATAAATTGGATTTTCCATTGAACCAGTAATGGCAGTGATTTTGGCCCGGGCGAATTTACGATCTCCAGAGACATATTTAGCAAGAACTACATTTCCGACAGCGAATTTTGGACGAGACGGAGGAGGGGGAGGTCGATTAGGGAGTGCTGAAGAAGGTTGCTGGGGTGGCGTTGGTGTTGGCACAGGGGTTCGATCTGTCTCGTCTGGAGTTCCTTTATAGTAGTCAGTAGTCTGATATTTAAGGTCAGGGTGATCCTGTGAGGATGTACCGGTGACCAGCACCCCGGGGCTTTCCTCACTGCTACTTATTCCTGTAGTTCGCTCGTGGACGGCATCTTCTACAGCCGGCTCGAGTCCTAGCGCTTGTTCTAGTAAACCAATGAGATCTATGAGTTCAGTTTTAAGGTCCAGGAGGGACTGATTTTCGGGGTCATCTTTGAGCCCTTCTTCGACAGTCTGCAGCTGCTGCTTATATTCCTCTAGCTCTTTCTCTTGTTCAGACATTCTGGTGGTTGGTATAGAGCGAAGGAAGCGTGATGAAGTTGGATCCGATTGACAAACTTTATAATGCCCTCGATATAAGAATGAGAGAAGTGATAGACGTTATCCGTCAGGTATTGATTGGGGTTGTACTTACAGTGCGAACCGTAAGTTTGATATATGACATGGAAGCCTGTTCAGATTAATATTAGGGTAATTTATTAATGAAAGATTTGCGAAATGAAACGAGAAAGTTGCAATAGAATAGAAGAGTTTACGGTTAGGGTAGACGTAACGCAGGGTTTTAACCCCTGAGAGACCCTGAGGTATGCGCGGAGCAGAGCTACGGGTCTGGGCGGAGCCCAGCCGCCAAAGGCAGAAAAAGAAATAGGGAATTAATCTATTGGATAAGCATTACATTCTATTTCTGTCAGCAGTTCTTGGTTTAGCACGAATGATATTGTCAACTCGCAGAAGAAGCTCAGCAGCTTCTGATGCACTTGATACAACAGCACGTTTGAGTTTATAAGATTCGACAATTCCGAGTTCTCTCATATCAGCAATTTTACCATTGTCCAGGTCAAGACCATATGTAGTCATACCATTATAAACAGCAGAACGGAGTTTGGCAACAAGTTCACTGGAATCAAATCCAGCGTTGTCAGCAAGAATAGTTGGTAATTGGCGAAGAGCTGTACCGAAGGCCTCAACAGCAAGCGCAGTTTTACCTTGCTCGTTTTGAGCAGCAGCTTCAACAGCTTTAGACATTAACATTTCAGCACAACCTCCACCAAGAGTAGTTCTAGTTTCCTTTGTAGTTTGAGAAAGAACTGAAAGAGCATCATGAAGAGAACGATCAGCCTCTTCAAGAAGTTGATCCGTTGCACCACGAAGAACAATCGTACAAGCTTCACCAGCAGCAACCCCTGAAAATTTGATCATTGAATCTTCTCCAATAATGACTTCTTCGATAGTATCACAATGACCTAATTTAACAAGTTCAGGGTGATCAAAAGTAGATACCACTTCACCACCAGTAACTCTAGCTAATCTTTCAACACCAACAAAATCAGCATGTTCGATAGTATTAATATTAGCATCGGAAAATAATTGTTCAGGCCAATTATAAATTAATTGACGATTAACAAAACAGTTGATACCATGAGATTTAATCTTTTCTACTTTAGCCTTCATTTTATCCTTTTCCGCTTTTTCTAATTCTGCTAACTTACTTGTAGAATCGACCCGGAATTTGGCACCAAAAATTTTCACTTTATCAGTATCCATTGAAGTATTTGCAATTAAAATTTTTGCATTTGTGATTTTTTTTGGTTGTTTAACGCCAAATTTCTTATCCAAAATAAATCCTTCATCAAGATAAGAATCACTTAATTTTCCACCTGCTTTTTTAATAATTTGAATATGTTCCAAATTAGTTGATCCTTTAAGTCTTAATACCGCATCAACGGCTAAATTAGCAAACAATTCTCTATCTTGACTTAAAATTTTTGAACTTAAAGTTGTTTTAGCAATTGAAATTAAATCCTTTTTAAATAATTCTGGATTTGCTGATGAATCAATAGCTGATCTTTCCAATGCACTTAATGCAGCTTTTGAAGCAACTCTATATCCTTCAATGATTGTTTGAGGATGAATTTTTTTATCAATCAATTTTTCTGCCTCTCTTAATAATTCGGCCGCAAGTACTGTAACCGATGTTGTACCATCTCCAACTTCATCATCTTGAACCTGACTAATATTCACCAATACCTTAGCAGCAGGATTATTAAATGGGATACTTTTCAAAATAGTAGCTCCATCATTAGTCACCATTGAATTGGTTGAAGTGGATGATTGTAATAATTTATCCATACCCTTTGGTCCTAATGTACTTTTAACAAGATCACCTACAGCAATAGCACCAACAAATGCTGAAAGACCTGTCCGCTTCGTTAGTTGTCTGTCTATGCCTCCGGCGGCTGAGCTCCGCCCAGACCCGTGGCTCCGCTCCGCGGAGAATAGGTGCTTCTATTCATTATCAACTTACGAGCATTCTCGCCTCTCTCTTCAACAACTTCATCTCCGAAAATTGGAACAGACTATATTTTCGCGTTAGTATGCCATTCACTGGTCCGCTATTTCGACCTCCCTTCATGTCTCTTCGCTTCCACTCTACCATCTCCACCACATCCTCGTTCCTCGCTAACTCACCATTTTATTTTCAATTGACTTAGATCAATACTCTTCACGTAAATGATCTTTTGTTGACAACTGGTAAATTTCACGAAACCAAATCACACTTTTTGCGTTTCGAATTGTTCAGAACCTTTGAGCAAGCGGCGCGTGTGCGGCGCTTGGCGCCGCTTGGGCAGGGAGAGTATATCTATGTCACGTGCAACCCCTCCTATCAGTATTCCATGCGAACGAGATATTATAAATAGCGTACACCGCAAGAATGATATTTTCTCTGATGTTTGTCTACAATTTGAAAGGAATGGAGGATATTTTGAGGTCTGGTGTTTTGATGAGCTATTATAGTCGTACAATTTGCGGTCTTCACCTTCTGTTGATGTGGCTAGCAGTGTATCTTATCTTTACTTTTTGAATAATTCAGCAGAGAATTCTGATATAGTGCCATTCGAAAAGCCAACTCAGCTTTATGCTGTGCCGGGGACTGTTGCATCGGCTACTGACAACCTGAGGACTCACATCCGTAACCTTACGACAATGGAACACGTAAGTAGCGCTCATAAGACGGTCAGTATGATCGAAACGTCATACATGATAAAAACGGTCTTTTGATGAAAATATGGGGCTTATAAACACTGCGCAACTACTATTTATTTATTGTAAGCAGCTTTCAAATAGTCATTGTCACCCTTTTTGCCGACAAAAGCCCGTTGACTAAAGTCGCTCCGCGTTATCCGTCGTACGCTTCAAATTCAGGTCAATACTTTCACGAAGATCATAAATAAGATCATTGGGTAGAAGTACAGAGTATGAAACGAAAACCTGTTTATCCCAGAGGATATAAAAAAAGGAGAATATGCCAAATATGGAAATTTACCCTTAACCTATAATACTTGTTATTGCTCTTGGAATATTCAAGGAAAGTTTGATAGACAATAAGCCGGTTGCATGGTGTAGCGGTTATCACATCAGATTTTGATTCTGGGAATCCCGGTTCGACTCCGGGTGCGACCTTCTTTTTGAATTTTTATGTTTTTTAATAGTAAATTAGCGTATTTTCGATCAGTAGTACTGCAATATTAGACGAAATTTGAAAATTGTTTCGCAACCAACCGTTCAGAGAGAGTTACATATTTTCCAAGAGAGGAATATAAAATTAACGTTTATTATTATGTATTACTAGAAAAAGGTTGTAACTATCACATTGATATTATTACCAGATTATCTGTGAGTGTGCAGTGATCGGCCAACTCTTATGCAGATCAGGGGAATCATCTCCATCCCTACCTGTCATCAGGCGATCCATCCTCATTCTCCGCGTCTTCTACGATTTTCGTACCAATTGCACCTAAAGGTATTTTAACAAATGTCCTTTCTGGACTCATGATTCCTGCAGAGCCTGCGTAAAAGGCCGATAAAGATGAAATAAGTGCAAACGTACCAGTTACCTTTGAAAGACGAAGACTTGAAGTGGAATTCGTAGTAGTTGTAAAACTCACCAACCCATCAAATAAAAAAGTTAAGCAAAGAAATACGAATGTAGAAAGCATAGCAAAGTTAGTCTTTAACGCAGCTAAAATGAATATAAAGGTCAAAAATGCCCACAAAGTAGCATAGATACCAATGGCAAAGGAATATGCTCGAAGGTCTCCATCATACGAAGCTTCAATTTGGAAAGATGGTACTAATAACACAGTATATGACATCCAAAAGGCACCATAAGAACTATGAACAGTAGCACCAAAAGTATTTCCAACTCTGAACTCCCACATACCAGCGACAAATTGAGCTAATCCACCCATAAAAAAGGCCAACCCAAAGATAGCATTAGTACTTCGAGGGTTAAAATCAGTATACCCAGCACCAGTTAAATAAACACCATAGACAAAAGTTGTAATAGCAAAAGAAAATAAGCCAAGAGGACCAGGGTTACCAATCTTATTAAAAGGAGGCTCCATTACGTTAGATACCATTAGAGGTTGACGATAAGATTGAATTTTTAATAATTCCTCCACCATATCACGATGGATTGACCCAGTAGGTAGTGAGGATGGGTAGACCTGAATAGGAGGAGAACCATCGCTGCTACTTCCTTCATATGTTCTAGTATAAGCTTTTGAATCAGACATCTTTGGCTATGGATAATTTATCTAAGTTGGCACATAACAAGTATATATTTATATATTTATTTGACAATTTATAGTCCCATGATCATAGCTTACGAAATACAACAGCTTCCCCGCTTTTGAACGAGAGAGATCCATGGAGTTTTCGAAGCCGTAGGACAGTATGATTAGGTGGGTTGGTGATCTTCACGCTTTTTATGGCATGCATAACACGCTTTTGGCAAAGTTGCCGGATTCCGGATCACGATGTTGCCGGAAAAAATAATTAGTCAACTTTTATATCATAACAAAATCGTTCAAGCAGCATGGAGAAAATACGTCAACAGACAGAAAATTCGTCATCCATATGATGTCATGGGGCACAAATTTTTATTCTTATCAATTCATGAATTCAAAAAGATTCGATAGTTGAAAGATTGAATTTCTGTTATGATTGAGGATTATGTGATTTCTGCTCCACCGAGTTTCAACCGAATTGTCGGTACTCGAATTCCGAATGCTTCAAATATGGACGGACGGAATCCTGAGACTGCCGTCGGGGATAACTTGTGAACTTGTAGTCTCGGAGGGTATTCGGTGAGGACGTTTATGAGGAAGACTCAGGCATATGATGTGACTGATATGGGACTATCTGAATTAGGTCATCAAGGAGATAAGCTTTGTCGCATAGTGATATCGAAAGGGGATATGACATCGGTTAATTCTTAATGCCGTCCCGTCAGATCCTGAGCGAGCTCGCGGAGCGAGCACAGCGGGTCCGGGCGGAGCCCTGCCGCCGGAGGCAGTTGAAAGATTAAGAGTAATAAAGTTATATTATATGTATGAAGATATGTGTCACAGAGATATTTTTCTTTTTTTTTAAAAAATTCAAGCAAGGAAGGGAGACGAGAGATAGACTCTATGGTGATTCTACTCGTCAACATTAGCGATAGGGAGAGGTTCAACATTCCAGATGGTTTCAGCATATTCGTCAATAGCTCTATCGGATGAGAAGAAACCCATGTTGGCAACAGCGGTAATACTCTTGGAGACCCAGGTATCTTTGTCGACGTAAGCTTCATCAACACGCTTTTGAGCGTCGAGATATGAGTCGAAATCATCACTCACGAGGTAATAATCACCATGATCACGGATGGAGGAAATAAGTTCATTGTAGATATGAGATTCACCAAATTTGCCAGACTCAATAACCTCGAAGACTTGTCTCAATTTGTCATTAAGCTTGACACCACGATAAGTGTGATCGAAACGAAGATCTTCAACTGCCTCAGCAAGATGACCAAACATAAACATATTTTCTTCACCGACTTCACGAGCGATTTCAATGTTGGCACCATCAACAGTACCGACGATGAGACCACCATTGAGGACGAATTTCATGTTACTAGTACCAGAAGCTTCAGTACCTGCAGTGGAGATATGTTCGGAGATGTCAGAAGCAGGGGTGATAATTTCAGCCTTGGAAACATTGTAATCTTCAACAAAGGCGATTTGAAGAAGTCCCTTTACATCAGGATCATTGTTAACTACGGCACCAACACTATTGATAAGTTTGATGATTACCTTGGCCATGTAATAACCAGGAGCAGATTTACCACCAAATACACTAACTCTGGGGACAATTTTTTTCTTTTCGTCAGGAGATAATTTCTTAAGTTCAAGATAACGATGGATAACACCAAAGATATTTAATTGTTGACGTTTATATTCATGGAAACGTTTAACTTGAATATCGAAAAGAGCATCGGTGTTAATGTCAAGAGAAGTTTGAGATTTGATAAGTTTGGCCAATTTTTCTTTGTTGTCACGTTTAATTTTGTGCCATTTTTCTTGGAAGGCTGGGTCATGAGCATATTTTTCGATACCTTTCAATAAGCCGAGATCTTTAAGATAATCGTAACTGCCACCGAGTTTTTCAGCAATTAATTCAGCTAATTCAGGATTAGCTTGTAGTAACCAACGACGAGGAGTGATACCGTTAGTGACGTTAGTGAACTTATCAGCACCGTAAATAGCAACAAAATCTTTGAAAATAGTAGTTCTAATAAGTTCAGAATGAAGTTCAGCTACACCATTAACTTTATGAGAACCAATAATAGCTAAATAAGCCATACGAACTTGTTTAGGAGTACTTTCTTCGATAATAGAAACTCTTCCAAGTAATTCTCTATCTTTGGGGAACTTTTTATCAACCATTTGGAGAAAGTATAAATTGATATCATAAATAATTTCCAAATGACGAGGTAAAAGGTGGCCCATTACATCAACAGACCATTTCTCCAATGCTTCAGGAAGAACAGTGTGATTGGTATAAGCAAATGTTTCAGTGACAATTGACCAAGCAGTATCCCAATCAAGATTTTCTCTATCAATGAAAATTCTCATTAATTCAACAATTGCTAAAGTAGGATGAGTATCATTAAGTTGAATAGCAACTTGATCGGAAAATTCAGTCCAAGGACGACGAGATTTCTTGAATCTACGAACAATATCACTAAGAGAAGCAGCAACCCAAAAGTATTGCTGTTTCAAACGTAATTCTTTTCCGGAATAGAAGTTATCATTTGGATAAAGGACGGATGAAATAGTTTCAGCGGCGTTTTGTTCACGAACTGCTTGATCATAATCACCTTCGTTGAATTTACTGAAATCAAATTCAACATGAGGTTCAGAAGACCATAATCTCAAATTATTAACATTATTTGTTTTATAACCAGGAATTGGCATATCATGAGCAATTGCACGTACAAAATCACCACCAACCCAAGATTTTTTAACATTACCTTGATCATCGGCAGTTCTTTGAACGTAACCATTAAACATAACATCAACAGCAATTTCACGACGAGAAATTTCCCAAGGATTGGAATAAATTAACCAATAATCAGGTTGTTCAACTTGATAACCATCAACAATTTTTTGTTGGAAGATACCATATTGATATTGAATACCATAACCCCAAGCAGGATAATTTGAAGTAGTTAAAGAATCAATAAAACAAGCAGCAAGACGACCTAAACCACCATTACCAAGACCAGCATCAGGTTCTTGTTCAAGGATATCTTCCATTCTGAAACCAAATTCATCCAAACCAGATTTGGAGACTTCTTTAAGTCCAGTATTTAGTAAGGCATTATCCATAGCTCTTCCCATAAGGAATTCTAAAGAAAGATAATAAATACGTTTAGGATCGGATAAGGTGTGTTGTTGTTGAGTTCTATTCCATTGAACAATTAACTTAGTTTTAATTGATCTTGCAGCTGCTTGATAAGCAGCCAATTCATCACAATTGTATAAAGAGCGACCGAGGGTAGTTTCAACATGACGAACGAATTCAGCTTGGAAATCATCTTTAGAAGCAACTTCTTTAATGGCGAATTTTTTCCATTGTTGACGAGATTTCAATGGGATTACAGAATCGATGAATTTCAATTCACGAGGAGTAATACCTGAAAGAGCACGACGATGACGAAGTTTTTGACGTGGATCGACATCAAAAGGGAAGGCATTTGAGAATGGATAAGATGTAGTAGTTGGGGAGCTAGGTCCGGAAGAGAGAGAAGTATCAAAAGGGTCCATAGTAGAAGTAGCAACGGTAGCGGAAGCAGCGGTAGCTGACATGGTTAGTTGTGGTTGTGGTGGAGTGTGGTACTGGTAGTAACGGCTGTAGTAGAAGTGTAATGTAACGATGTAACGAATCACAATGAGTAATGATTCAATTCAACTCAACTCAACTCTAAATAAAAGCTCAAAAACTTTAAATAAGCGTCAGTCACATGTGGATAGGAGAGGCGATAATTCAACCATGTGATTTGTTAAACTCAATCAACAATTCACACGCCAACGCAATTATCACCAATTGATAAAATTCAATTCATCACACTATTCAATCCATTACAACACTATCATAATACGATCATATCACTATAATACTTCATACTACAACCACTATCATACTATCAATCTTCTACCATCATCATCACTTACCTTATTACTCTAATGTTACTTTACTTTACAAAATTTCAAAAGAAAAAATAAATAAAAAAAAAAAAATCTAAAATCACAACCACCTCTCTCTATTTATCCTTCCTCACTCCTTCTCTTCTCAACAAATACTAAGACATTCTCATATCTCATTATCTATTACCCTATTCCCAGATTAAGTAAGATCGTCAATATCTATGTATTGTGTCTCTTTTTAGAACAAAGGGAAAATCACTGATCTTAAAATATCAAAGACACATATCGCGCATGAAACACGCAAAATGTCTAAAGCAACCGCATACCATAACCAGCCGTGGACATAAGTGACGTCGGCCATCTACTGGCCGAGCCATCATCACACACGCGTCTTACGTCTTACGCTACACTTGGGGATTTTCTGTGGCTTCCGCTCAAACCCGTTGCTAGCGCAGAGCTTGGCTTGATTCAATTCAAACCAGTTATATTAGCACTCACTTATCTATGTACGTAACTCTAATTCTAATAATCAGTCCACTTGATTCTGACTATGCCCAGTTTTTAATTTTTCTCTTTTTTTTTTTTTTTTTTTTCTGCTGATGATATTATCTGTCTTTGTTTTTCTTTTACTTCTAGTTATATCACCGCGAATATTAGTAGGCTGGTGGTGTGGTTATTGCCATGCTTCTATAATGCTGCTGCTGCCTTACTGTGATGCTTACTACGGTGCTGCTGTGCTGAGGTGCTTAGGTGCTGCTTACTGCTAACTGCACTGCTAACTACACTACTAACTAACTACTAACACCTTATATTCCCACCACCTACTTTGTTCTTATCGATCTCGAATCGATCCTCCTTCTAGCGCTACTCTGCAACTCACCCGATTCTAACCAGCCTCGTTTAGGTGACTTCAATCTATATCCCTGATCTTGGTTAGGTTTAATGGGCCCTGCAGAAGTTTACTGATACGGGTTAGGGTATTTTGATTTCCTCCTTAATTCAAGATAATTTATTAATACATTTTTCAATTTTAATCTACTCTTATTTCACAATATGCATGTGTAGTTATAGTTACCAAACGATCGTATCGTATTACCTTCCTGTGTATATACCTTGGTCTGCTCTCGTACTCGTCCTCACTCACTCATGTTTGTGCCTAACTAAAATTATCCTTTCCATTTACCCGCTACATCGGCTACCTCACCTGACATTAATACATACCTAATCCAAAGCAATTCACCGTTAAACTATCACTACACTTGCTATATATCAACCGCACTCCCTCTAGTTACCAATGTGACATCACTTTAACAATTTCTAGCGGTTATATTTCATTATAGCGTTATAGCAAATAAAATAGCAATATAAGCAACTTTGGCAACATTTGCTATTAATACTATCATCGCCCTTACCCCACTATCTTATGTTTGCTCTATATTCAGCAACATATTTCAGTATAATTTTAAAAGTCAATATATATAAAAGGGGAAAAAGTTTAGTTGAATCATCTTTTTCTTTCTCACTTCCCTGTTTACATTATCCACACAAACTATCTCTAACACGCCCTACACGAGTTATCTATTGTACCACCACCCCATACTATCCCACATTCACTATCAATATGGTTATTGTTAATATTATTATGATCATCGAAGAAGCTATTGTTGGAATCTTTGTCACTATCTTCAGATTTTTAACTTGTGCCGCTTGTGCTGCCTAAATTTTGCGTTCCACTCGTTAAATTCAGGGGTAATCTAACCCTAATACACTTCGTTATCGCACAAATTGATAGACAGAAAATTACCATTTCAGGACAGAATAATGCGATTTTTGAAATTTCTCTTAGATCTACACAATAATTTCCAAATTAGTCGAACGTCGCAACTTCCTGTTGCCAATATAAATATTCAATAAAATTATATATAATACAAGTTTTTATACATTTTTAAGTGATTTATTCTAGTCCATTCTTGCTATTATTCCTACTCATCATGGGCTTGTCTATTGATTATCTTGATCAAGATAAATCCCTTCTTAATCAAACCTTCTTGGTAAATACTACCGCTGGTCCTATGCCAGTGTCATTTGCTGACTTTGACCAATACCTTAAAGAAGAATTGACCTATGCAATTGTTTTCGGGGTTAGAATTGGTACTGCTACTATCGTATCTATCCTTCTTACATTGATGTCCCGTAAATATAAATCCCCCGTATTTTGGCTTAATCAAACTTCTCTCATTCTCCTCATCATTCACTCAAGTCTTTTTGTTAGTTACTTATTAGGCCCATTTGTTAACATTTCAACTGCATTTACTGGCTCATTTGCTAGTATCACTTTTGATGCAATGTCATCCTCTGTTGCTACTAGTTGGGTACAATTATTATTAGTCATTTCTATTGAATGTTCTTTATTATTTCAAACAAGAGCTGTTTTCCCTGAACGTGGAAATTATAAAAATATTCTTACTGGAATAGTATTTTGTATTGCAACTTTACCCACTATTGTTATATGGACATTCTACGTTGTACTGGTTTCAATCTCAACCGTTTACCCTGAAAGAATCAATATCGTAGTGATAAATAATCGTTGGGTTAGTTATGCAATTTGGCCTATTTTTGCTGCCTCTGTAGTATTCTACAGTTCTATTTTCAGTATCAAATTATTCTTGGCAATTCGTCGTAGACGTAAACTTGGTTTAAAACAATTTGATACTACACAAATTATTTTCATTATGAGCGTTCAGACAATGTTTATTCCATCCATTTTCACTATTCTTCAATTTGCCCTTCCAAGTGTTCCACCTGGTTATTCTGCCTTTACTCCATTATTGGTAGTGTTATTCTTACCATTATCCGCTATGTGGGCTTCTTTCAATATTACAACTACTTTGAATTCTAGTGGATATGTACCATTTGCAAGAAGTGAATCACCAATTCATACAGATAGAGAGAAGAAGCGTACAATTCGTGACGAAGCACCCGCTTCTCCATCTACCATCAATAATCCAATCAGAACTCCAAGTAATACCCGTTTTGCCGGAGATGATGATGATGATGAAGACATGTTCAGCTATAATGAGATTATTAGATCTGCAAATAAAGAAGCAACAAGATCTCGTTTTAATGTATAGATCTATCAGCTTCTACTCCATCCTTTAATTCCCTTCTTTAGACTCCTATTAAATAAATATTATTCATTATTCATAACTATCACTATTAAAGTACATATTAGTATTCATTATTGTCATCTGTAACTTCAGCATAAGCTGCCCACATCCATCCTGCCAAAAAATTCACTAAATGATAAATCCAGTACATTCGTTGCATACCAAAAATTAACGAATATCCAGCAATGTAAATCATCATACAATAAGTGAGAAGTCTTTGCGTTTTTGACCGTGTCATCTTAGGTACCATCCGGCTACTGTTAATTCGTTCACATAATAAAATAATTGGCGCAATTGACACCAAATTCTCAAACGAATGGAATGGCATATCCCATTCAAGTCGTAGATTATGAATATATACTGCTAGAGTCGTCAGATTGGTTGGCGCAATCCATACCATCAATATCAATATGGACATAGTAAGATGAAGAAGATTCAAAGAGTCATTAGGGAATTGTGATTTCTCATAATCAATAAATTTTTTGAGATGCGATTGTTGATTAATTGCAGAAAACAACTGAAGAAAGCATAATAACACATATGATAACTGATAAGGAACAAACATACCAGTACATATCAATAATGCAACCAAGCTAATTCGGTTGAATATTTTATACAACCATCTACTATCGTCACTATCTTCAAATCCCATAACCACTCTCATCATACCTCCAAGAAAATTGACAATAAACAAAACAATGCAATACGTGGCATGACATATACCGACTGCCACTAAAATAAATAATGGGCCTAACACCCATAAATGGCCCCTTTCAAGGCCAAGGAAAAATTGATTTTTTCTAGCAAGGAAGAACGCACTGGCTGGACCTTCCCCAGTAGACGGGTCCATTGATGGTTCAATGAGGTAGAATAGTTTATCAACCAATGGTGTAGTGATTATTATTGGTAAGAAAGCTACCAATATTAATAACCATAAAAGACACTTTGCTGTGAAGATTCTTATACCATCACCAAAGCTAACGAAAAAACCACTAGTATTATAAATATGAAGCTGCAGCAGAAAGACCAGTGCTATGATGCACACGGGAAAATATGCCAGAGCAACTCTATAATGAAGAACAAGTTTACCAAGACTTGCAATTAAATCAAGTTCTAAAAACAGTTCTATATCGTTTTTATTATCAGACCAAATTTGGAAGTGAAGATTATGATAGTTTGTAACATGGCTATCACTAAGACTCTTGTGATTAAATGGAGAGAAAGGAGCAATTGCATGAACATTTACATTGATTCGAGTATCAGGCAAAAGATTTAAATAGAATTTCGATTCATGAGGATCATCCACATATTGTCTAAGAAATGGATAAAAATACCCAGAATATTGATAAATATCAGACTCATCAAAGGTATTAGGAGTAGAATCATCACCTTTAATGGTTAATCTATAAGCTAATAAACTACTCCATACAGTCTTGAATGAAACATCAACCATTATTGGACGATCTGAAGAGAGTTTAACAGTTTCACCTCGCAACGCAAAATGAAATAAACTATTATGATCTTCCACATCAATGAAAACTTCAGACTTAGTATCAATATCAGCGACCAAATATCCTTGAGATGAGATATCGTTCGTATCCACAATGGTAATAAAATCGTACGTTGATAAATCAGACACATTGTAATAAATGAATGATGAATAATCTGCAGGATCTGGTGGAGCCAACGCATGAGCCGAGTATTCTCTATCTGCAGTAGGAACATACTTGGCAAGTGATGCCATATTTGTACAAACAAAAGTTGTTGGATTACCTCTTCTAGTTTTCTTACTAACATCCAAAGTGGATAAAAGGGATCCAATGATATCTTTATGATCAACAGGATATCTACAAGCTAAAGTATAGACACCACTTTCTACATCACTATCATGATATTGTTGGATCAGTTGATCGACGTCCGGAACGGTGGAATATTTAGTTGGAGAAATCAACTTTTGATCAGTGAGTAATGAGAAATGACCGCCATTACCGCCACTTTCTTCAGATGGTATGGGAAGCAGATAAACGACTGGTGATGAGCGAGTCGTACCAATGTCAAGCCGTAATTTCTCGTTGTTTGGAATATATACTCGACTAATATCATTAAATAAAAGTAAAGTATCAGGACCAATGCAATCAGGACTAGATTTTAACCCACCAGACGTGGATTTGCAATTCAACTCATCGTTGTCCAACTCATCATCAGGATTGTCATCCTTTGTATCAGTCAAATCAGATATAGTTGGTGGCAAATACCCCTGCGAATCATTCTCCAACCCAGTAAGGAAATGTCTTGAAAATATTTGCATTCGATCATAGATTGGTTTAGTTTTGGTAGAAAATCGGGCATCAACGATATCTAACAAAGATCTTGCTACTACTTTCCGTAATTGATCACACCATATAATAGCTTGATGATCGATGCCTGACCAGACAAATGGAATTGTACTGGTGAAAACAGTGATACCATTAGTTGGTGGGACCATTGAAGATACACTGGCATGATCAGATGGAATCATTTGATCAAGAGAACCACCAGCAATTGATATCACTGAAACATGGGAGAGGGAATTTTGACCAATAAGATCTTGTGAAAAAGAGTCACGCCAATATCTATTAACTGATTCATAAACTCGAACTAAATCAGGATCAGAACTAACTGGTGGAAGTGAATGAGGAGCAGCAAATGTTAATATCGTATTAATAGAACCTGGTTCATAGTTTGATAAAGTAAACATTGCTCTTGCAACCATTCCACCCATGGAATGTCCAATAAGAATAACAGATTTAGGATACGGTAAATGATTTGATGATCCTTTTTTAAATTTGCGATTCTGATGATGATTTTCATATAAAGAGAGGATGAATTTAATAGCATCATTTAAATATTCAGCCTGTTCAATTAATGTTTTTCCATGGAAAGCGGTCAAGTCTTCACCAAAGTCGGTGGTGAAAAAATCCAACCCTTTTTTATCATTATCTTCATGGTAATCATTATTTTTTGTAGAATCAAATTGATGAGCTGCTTCGGCTGCTAAAGAACGAACTTGTCGGTAACTACCGGCATTTCCGGGGATGAATATTACTGGTACTCCATTTAAATCATCAATTGATTCAATGTTTTGTTCTCTATAGAGCAGTAATGAGTATTTTGATCCAAGATGAGTAGATGATTGATTAAATTCAGGAAAAGTTTTGTATGATTCGTTCATATAAGGAAGACGACATATTTTTGTATCAGGGGTAGTAGTTATGAATGAAAATGCACATGTTGAAATGAAAGATACGGTAAGGAGGAGGATAAAGGAGATTACAACCCATGATGATTTAGTATAAAGATGGGAAGCGGTTTGTTTTGAATTGATTCGAAGTTTTGAGAGAGAGTCGCGGCGTTTATATTTTCTTGAACTTTGAGCACGCTTATGAGTTTGATAATGCCCATCTTTGTCCGTGTCTTTGTCTTGATTGTCATCGTCGCCTTCATCTTCGTCGGTTTCATTTTCATCGTTTTCATCTTCACTATCGGTATTTAAAAAATATTCAAACAAACAAATCAGTTTATCAATTGCCCAATTGGTATATTTATTATCTGATGAAAATGAAGAGGAATTGGAAAAGGATTGTGAAGTTTGAGGGAGCCTACTTGAGACATGATTTTGAGGAGCAATATTTCTCAAAGCAAGAATTGAATTTGAAGATGAATCAATTGATTGGGAGATATGATTAGGATGATTTGATGGATCTTGAAGATTGGTTTGAGGAGAGTCATTTAATCCATATCCATTAGTTTTTTGCTTGGAAAATGATGCAGATCTAGACCTAATTCTTGGAGTCGGTGAAGGAGATAATGAATCATCAAGAATCTTCCTTGGTAGATAAGTAGAAGTAGAAGATGAGTCTAAAGTGCTTACAGTTAAAGGAATGGCAGTTATTGGATTAGGAGATATTAATTGAGGGTTTGAATTCGAGATGTCATCGGTAGTAGTATTACTACTTCCAGTTTGATCCAATGAATGAAGGGATTTATTCTGTTATGTTAGGATAATCACACCACTACATTACGTTTTACTTACTTCAAACATCTGAACCCCAAATCATGAAATATTCTTCTTGTTCTTTCTCAATTGTGCATTTGTTCATGTAAATTCTATATCTTCAGTAGCCAATTGAGTATATTTCTCCACAATCACAATTATATATAGTTTAGTGCAGAACAATGAAACAAACTTTAATGTGAAACCTTTCGATGACCAAACCACTATCGTAATGTAAATACAGCTTTTTGTGGAATTGATGTAAAAAATAACAAAAAAAAAAAAAATGAAAAAAAATGAAAACTTCAACCAATTCTCTATCAATTATTCCTTTTATATTCTAACAGACCAGCAGCATTATATTAAAAAATATATTCCTTGATTTTCGTAAATTATTCCTTCGTAACTAAATGATGGTATATATACGGAAGGAAGTAGATATAAACGAATCAGTACAAAACGAATAATCCTACCTACGAAATAACAAGCACTAACTGAATTAACTCGTTCTGTCAGTCTTAATCAATCTTAAACGTTCAGGTTGGGTTTCCTTTTCCCTATAATAGATTGCCAAAAAAAGAGAGCAGTTTAAGCCGCGTCAACATCCGTTGCGATCATAGTTTTACTCCTTACGGGGCTGTGTGGTGGGATGTGAAGGGATGTGGAGGGATGAGTGGTATGAAATGGGCGAAGCGGGAGTGGGAGTGTGAGTGGGAGTGGGAGTGGGAGTGGGAGTGGGAGTGGGAGTGGGAGGGTGAGTGGGAGTGTGAGTGGGAGTGTGAGTGGGAGTGTGAGCGGGAGTGTGAGCCGGAACGCCAGCTTACTTGTAGTATGGTGAGAGAGGTGGGTAGAAACGGTAAGCTGTAGTTAGTTATTAACGTAATTAATGACTAGCAACTGAAAACAGATAACAAACAATATTGTTGTTGTTTTCGCTATTGTCACTCAATTGCAGCAATAGTTCTTCCCTTCTGCTTAATTTCGTATTCCCTTCCTAACCCATTTCCCCCTTAATTTCAATTATCGAAAATGGCCTAAATTAATCCGAGTGCGGATTTGTGCATTATTTTGGCTGTAACTTGCTTGCGTTTTATTATGCCTCCAATTAGCTTGAATTTAAGTGGTTGTTCGTATTATAGTGATTCTCCGTCCGTTTTATGTGTTTATGCGATTATACTCTGTTTGTGTACAGAGATAATAAAGCCTCTATTACTAATAATTCAGTTCCGCGTTTTTCTCCCATTCGCTTATTCATATCCCTCCTCCTCTCTTCTCGTCTCCGTCCTTTCTTAATTCTATAGCCAAGAATAGTCCATGCATCTGTTCGGTAGTCTCCCCGAACCCCCAATTAGCATGCTTCTCATCCACTCATCCACTTACTTAGCCTTGCTGTCATGCCCATTCGACAATGACAATCTGTCTGACATCCTACCCATAATGCCCTTAACCTGAGCAAACATCGTACACCAACGCACCAACGCACACCACCACAACACCACCACAACACCACCGCTTATACCTCTCTCTCTCAGCTGATACACCATCCAAATCATACCACTATACCTCTAATGATTTAGCTATTCACTAACAAAATTTATACTACTGAGTCAAGTCATAGTTACCCCACATACTCCATGACAACTCACTGCCTCCGCCACTTAGTTTAACAATCACATCACTAGATTCAACAACGTGCAATCATATAACTATCTATTTCTTACTAACACTCCACTAGCTCTCACAAGTTAAACTCCATCTACTTAAACCAATTTCAGCCAAACATCCCATTGTTCAATATCTCATGATCATTTCTGTAAAGCCTCCTATTTTCTATGTTCTTGTCTCCGCTAAGACCTGTTGCTCAGTTTTGTGGAGGAATACTAACATACTCTTCTCTTTATCTGATCTGCGGTTTATGCAGGGGGGTGTATATGTATGTACATATGTATATGTATATCTGAAACGTGGGGGTAGGTAAGGTCTATGGGTTAAGATTAGGGGATGATGTTTTTTTTTACGGGCAGTTAATCAGCCGAGACACTATGTTCCACCAAGTTATTCGCCTGATAGTTAGTTACTTCCATAGCTACAAGGAGTTGAATTCAGCAGCGCAAGAATAACCAATAACTAGTTAAAGATATCCTATAGCACTGATCAAACAAAACCTATGTCTGAATCTTAAATATCTTAAGCAAATTTATTTATAGCGATCTATATAGACAAAAAGAACATGGAAGAACATGGAAGAAACTGGAAGAAAAATGGGTCGACCTTGACCCAACGAATCGAATTGGACTTTTGCGAGCCAACTATCCTCTCTTTATACCTGACGGATAGTTTCAGGGGCTGTGTAGTGTGAGTCACGTATATCCCGGATGTTGCCTTTGGTAGTCACATATTATGTCACTTTGGCGCAGCTAGTGCTAGGTCAAGTTGTGGTGACATTAACTTTCAGTTATCACAGACTGACGTCTGCCTCCGGCGGCTGGGCTCTGCCCAGACCCGTTGCTCCGCTCCGCGGAGGTCTCACGGTATCGTCTATCGTCTGCATTGGAACCACGATCAATGTAAAGTTATTGCACGGAGTAATGGATAGATGAGATACTGACGCTTTTAATTTTTGCTCCAACGTTTCGAAGAACGAACGAACACCTGCAAAGAAATGCAACACATACTCAATTTATCTCACTATCTTGTCTCCAACAAAGTCTAAGAGTCTGAATGTAAAATATTTTAAGCAAATTTATTTATAGCTATTTATATAGTAAGCCGAAAAGCGCAGATATCATTTAGGGTTCATAGATGATTTAATTTAGGGTTCATATAGAATGTATCGAACTGACATTTTATGAGCCAAATGTCCTATATTTATAGCTGAAGAGCAAGAAGCTTTCAGGGATTTGTTAGTGGGGTGATAATATCCTGGATGATTTTGTTCTAGATAGTCCGTTTTTACGTCATTTGCCGCTCGTTACGTATCTCGTGCATCTAATTGAAGATGTGGTGACTACAGTTACCTTTCCTCGGTAGCAAAACGTTATCTTATCAGAGACCTGCCTCCGGGGACTGGGCTCCGTCCAGACCTGTTGTAAAACGGAGGACGCGCGATATCGTCTGTTTACCAGAGATTGAAATAGTTACCTTTGTGTTGGTTTTACGATTGATGTGAAGTTGCACAGATGAGATGTTGGCGAATGTGGGACGCGTCGAGCGCGTTTGGCTTTTAGCGTTGGACTAGTCCGTTCAGGCTAATTAGAAAGTGCATGGACCAGGGGCACTACGACTCGAGCGAAGCGAGAGGAGCAACGGGTCCGGGCAGAGCCCGGCCGCCGGAGGCATAGTTAAAAACAAAGCTGGACGTTGTGTAAGTTTGAAAGGCGGTGTTTCATGTATGGGACTGCCGTCAAAGTGATGATCGATGGATACAATAGATCTTCAATCGAGGGTCTGTGCAGATTTATGATTGATAGAATGCTCTCCTGCGTTATGTATTACAACCAATATGGAAATATTATTAGGCGATTTTACGGCAGATAAAACAAGATATATAACTAAATTGGCATTATAATTGCCAGCCACAAGAGTTTAAGAGTTTCAAGGTTAATATTTAGGTTTCAACTCCGTTTGATGAGTTGACCACAATGATGTGATCGGGTGAGATAGAGATTTGTGGTGCTGACTTTCTATCGATTACTCTAAATAGATGATGTAAATGAGTTATTGGAGGTGCATGGAGTAGTAGTAGTAGTAGTAGTCGTGGTGGTGGTGATGGTGGAAGTGGTCCTGGCGCTCACATAGCTCACATAGCAGTAGCAGTAGTAAGTGATAGCCGTAGTCGTGGTATAACCTTCCTCCCAACACCAAATCTCCCTTCCGTATTCCGTATATCGTATATCTACACCGTTTCTACGTCCACGTCGATCTCTGAGATCATCCTAATAATTTCCATTATAAGAATATTTATGCCTCTCTCCCTGGATACCAAGGGCTACCCCTGGCTAAACCGCATTGACCTGCGTTACCTACCTTACCCCTTGATTGAAAATCTCCTATTATACGCTTTAACTCGGATAGGGCTAATTATCGTAATGCCAGTAAAGAATTTAGAGTTTCGACCCCTACGTTTATTTGAATCATGCCTAAAAAAGGTATATTATTAGTTGTATTTGGCCAAGTTTAGAAAATAATCTTTTTTAAGAAATTGTCGTCGTGAACTCTGTAATTCTTACTTATCCATTTCATTCATTTCGTTTTCTTCGTTCTTTTTTTGAGGTCATAATTTTGACTTCTGCTTTATCAAATTTTCATTTTATTTCACCGCATTTTCCAGGTCAACTTTGACTTGTCGAGGCGGAAATTACACGTAATAAAGAACTAATAGTTTGTGATTCCTTATATCTGGTAATAGTTAAAAATATCTTTCCAACCACTGGATTTTTAAATACAAAGAAGAGAGTGAGTAAGATAATCGTGAAAGAGAGGATTGATTCTCACAGATTCAGAATTTGGAGGCTGGCAAAGGTTAAGGACTTCTTTCTTTCCTCTATACCCACCCCGCTTCTCTTCATCGCTAACGAACATAGAAATGCCTCTTCTAAAGCTGTACGGCCTACTAGCCATTACATCATTAACTGTATTTGCTGCTCCATCTCCTTCATATCCTTTTAATAATCAACTCCCTCCTGTTGCTAGATATGGAGAAGAATATCAATATCAGATTCCATCTGATACTTTTACTACAACCGACACTTCTGTCTCCGGAGTAAATTATTCTGCTGTTCAATTACCGCCATGGCTTTCTTTCAATAACCAAACTCTAACTTTTTCTGGAACACCTCCAAGTCAATTCAGCTCTCAAGGAGATCAAACAATCCAATTCATTCTTACTGGGTCGGATTCAACTGGCAGTACGAATTCGTCCTGCCAACTCCAATTATCCTCCTCTACCCAACCAAAGTTATCTTCTCCTGATGTCGTCAACTCAGTTCTATCTAAATCAGGTCCATTAGCAGATGGAAATTCAGTGGTCGTTAAACCAGGTGAGAATTTTAATATTCAATTCCCACAATCTTTATTCCAAGATGATCGTAAAATCATCTCTTATAGTGGCTTGACTACATCCCATTCTCCACTTCCAATTTGGATCAATTTTGATTCTTCAACTCTAACATTCTCTGGAGTTTCTCCTTCTATTAATTCCCAAATTGCTCCAGCTGAAGTTTTCGGAGTTGCCTTGATTATGTCTGATTATAATGGATTTGCAAGTGCTGAATTAGATTTTCAATTAGTGATCGGAGCTCATCAATTCACTATTGATTTTGTATCGCAACAAATTAACGCTACAGTTGGTGAACCATTTGAGTATGATATTCCTCTTGGTAATATCACTTTGGATGGTCAGCCCTCGGTAATGCAAAATATTTCTCTGATTACTATTAATAATACTGCTTCATGGATTTCTCTGGATAGTTCCAATGGTAGTATCTCAGGAACTCCACCAAGTGATTCTCAATCAGTAACTGTTCAGGTCACAATTAACGATTCGTTTGACGATTCTGTCTCTTATAACTTACTCGTGAATGTTCAAGGGACTGACAACATTTTCAACTCATCCTCGCTAAATCCTGTTAATGCTACAAGAGGTGAATTCTTTGAGTATGATGTATCTTCTTTATTATTAAACAAGGATGTCACTTTATCAGCCAGTTCCAATCCAACAAATGATTGGTTGAACTTTAACACTGACAATAATACATTCACTGGTGTAGTTCCTAATTCTTTTCAAACTACTGTAGTCACTTTAACAGCTAATACTGGAAGTAAGAAAAGAGACACTGTAACTGCTACATTCACTATTAATGGTGTTGATGAAAAGTCTCCCCAGACTTCTAGTACATCTGCTGCTAGTACTACTACTAGTGCTAGTGCAACTGCTTCTGCCTCTTCTACTCATTCTTCTACTCCCACTACCACAACTACCCCTACCAATACTGCTGTTTCTACCACTTCACATTCTGGTGTGTCCAGTAAAACCGTCGCCATTCTTTGTGGTGTTCTAATTCCAGTTGGTGTTATTATTGCTGCTTTGCTTCTCTTTTTCTGTTGCAGAAGAAGAAAAAGATCCAACAGTCCCGACTCTTCCTCTCCTAAGTTACAAATTTCCGGTCCTATTCTTCCTGAAGATGATATTGAAAAGAAGATGATGGAACCTGTTTATCCTGTCAAATCTATTGGTTCTGGAACAACTACAACTGCCACCATGCGTACTCCTGATATGACTAAAGACAATAAACTAGAAGTTCCTGCTCCAAGTGGTCTGCGAAATGTTTCCAATCCTAATTGGGAAGATTCTCCTCAACGCGCTTCAACTTTCAACTTTCTTAGGATCGATGGTGGTCATGAAGACGATGATGAAGACGATGGCCACAACGTTTCCTCCAGTTCTGCAGACACTCATGTTGGTGACGACAGTTTTGCTGATGCATCCGAAAATATCGATCACACCGATGATTCTGGACCTATCCTAGGTCAAGCCTTGACTCTCCCTGGAGATGATTCCGTCCAACAACGTCCAATCTCTGATATGGATGGAAGACCAAGAAATTCTTGGAGACAAACTAATGCTTCTGATAAGAGATGGCAAGAACATCAATCATTAGGATCGTTAGCAACTATCTCCACCGATGAATTATTGACTGTTAGATTAGTCGATAGAGATAGTGGAATCAGCAGCCAAAGAAACAGTCATCAAGACCCAAGAGATTCTTTTATGGAACCCACTAAATCCCGTATTTTGACTCCTCATCACTCCTTCATGCCTAGTGATGGATCTTCAACGATTCTTAAACCTATCGGTTCTCATTCTTCAACTCTACAAGGCCATAGCCAATCCAATTCTGTTGCATACAGCGAACGGGAAATTGACCCCGCTCCACCATTACCCAATCTTCACCCACTCCAAGAAGAAACTAGAATCGAATCCTCTAATCGAAAGCCATATAACCCTAATAATGGAACCAAATCTTTCTATGGCCTAGATTCAGAATCAATAAGCACTGATTATAGAACTGCCAGTTCAGGAGATGACTATGAAGATGAACTCGAAGGTCACAGTTCCGAAGGTGAAGTAATCCGCCCCTATCGTAATTCACATGGTGAATTAACATGGAATCAAGTCCCAAGAGATGAATCTAGTGATTTTGTATCAATGAATAGTAGTGATGAGTATTCAGGTGGTGAAGATGATCATACCGAAATAGTTGAAAGTGGACCCTCTCGTTTTAGTTCTTCTACTGCTCGTAGGAACAGTAGACGTGATAATGGAGGAAAATTGGTAAACTTCACCAAGAAAGGAGACAGTAGTCAAAATAACCATAACCTCCCCGTCAATGACAATAGTCTTTCTGGAGAATTGGCATTTTTGTAATGAGTTGAAAAGTTTTATGATTTATGACCCTTTATTTTATTTACTCTGATTTAATTAATTCTAATGTATTTTTATTTTCTACTCCTCCACTTTTCTGCCTCCGGCGGCTGGGCTCCGCCCAGACCCGTTGCTCGCTCCGCTCGTTTTGCACACCAATTGCCGGATCTCAATGTATCTGCGCCAGCTGCAGTCGACGCCAGACAGCAGCATAGCAGTGACAATCACGCTACACACTCGAACCCAAATATCTAAGATGTATCTCACGATCCAATCAATAGGAAATCCTTGCTATTCAATTCTTTCGTCGTTTCATCCTTTCTCTCATACGAATCTCGTAATAGAATATGATGCTACTATTCAGGGTTTGATAAAGCAACGTCAGATTGCGCCGCAGATAAGACTCGCATTCCGGGGAGACTTTACCTGGTGGGATTGCAAATTAAACATTGATTGGCGATACAGCATGAGAAGCTATAATTAAACACAAGTGAGAAGAGCGAAGAAATTACTTAGAAACACTTGAAGATTAATATTATTATTAATTGGTTAGAAAGTGAAGTAAGAGGATTGAGAAATTTAGGGAGGAGATAGAGCAGCTTGTAGAATATCAAGGCTGTAGATTTAGTACTGCCGCCGACGGTTTCAGGGGGATTATATACAAGTTTGCCATTTCATTCCACTCTCTATATATTCATATAGCATCAGATAACCAGCGTCTACAATTCTATCATCATGAACGGGGTTAAAGATGCGTCATTGAAATTGGCGTGGTTGGCCTTCGCGCTAATTGCTTTCTTCGCAATCGGTTCGGAAGCACAGGAAAACGATGAAGGTCATACTGCTGCTGACTTTTATGTGTGGGATTTACCAGGAGTTGATAGAACGACCACTGACTTCCCTGTGATGCATGCTGGGTAGGTCCTAGATATGGAGGTTTGCTGTTTTAGACACTAACAGAAGAATTATAGTCACATTACTATAAAACCAGAGACTCATGGCTCGATGTTCTTTTGGCATGTAGAGAATCAGTTTGTTGTCGATAGTCAGAAAACGGTGAGTGACTGGGTTCTGTAGTTCCGTAATAGCTCACTTTACTAACACAATATAGGTCATTTGGTTTAATGGCGGACCAGGCTGTTCATCAATGGACGGGGCCATGTTAGAAATTGGTCCCTTCAGAGCTCGGGATGGCGGAAAGAAATTGGTCGAAAATGAAGGTTCATGGCATAAATATGCAAATTTATTGTTCATAGACCAACCTCTAGGCACTGGATTTAGCAAAACCGATACGAATAATTATATTCATGAATTAGACCAAATGGCCGATGATGTATTAGCATTTCTCGATAAATTCTTTGCTATATTTCCGGAATATTTGACTACGGAATTGTATTTAGCTGGAGAATCATATGCAGGGCAATACATTCCATACGTGGCAAAGGCAATGACTGAAAGGAATAAACAATTATCTCCTGGAAGTTCACATAGTCCAAATGGTCCTCATTCGTTCAATCTGAAAGGAATTATGATTGGTAATGGATGGATTGATCCAATTCATCAATACTTATCTTATTTACCATTTTCATATAGTGTCGGGCTATTGAAATCAGGTACTCCATTAGCTGATGAGGTAGAGGCTGCTCATACTGAATGTGCTCGAGCATTATCAGACTCACAACATGCTACTATTCATCTAAGAGATTGTGAAAAAATTTCAACTATTATGTTGAAGGAATATAATGGAGGAAAAGATTGTTTTAATATTTATGACGTTCGATTGACTGATACTTATCCTAGTTGTGGAATGAATTGGCCGCCAGATTTAACTAGCGTCAATCCATATCTTCGCCAACCAGATGTTTTGAAAGCATTGAATATACCATCTGCTGGTGGATGGACTGAATGTAGTGGTCCTGTTCAGCGTGCATTTACTGCTATGCGTTCTCCACCATCCATTCAGATTATTCCTGGATTAATTGATGGTGGTATTAAAGTAATGATGTTCAATGGAGATCAAGATTTTATTTGTAATCATCTGGGTAATGAAATGCTTATCAAGTCAATGACTTGGGGAGGTAGAACAGGGTTTGATGAGTCTGTTGATAAATCTGAAACGGAAAAGGAGTGGTTATTTAATGATGAAGCTGGTGGCACTTTTACAACTGGAAGAAATCTTACTTATGTTCGAGTGTATAATGGTAGTCACATGTTACCCTGGGATCAACCAGAACAAACAAGATTTATTTTCAACGTTTTTAGTGGTCTCACTGACTGGGATAGTCAAGGAGCAATTACAAATCTACATCCTGATGCTGATGCAGATTTATCTGCTGGTGGTTCTTCATCCAAGAATAAAGACAAACTTATCAGTGAAGCAACTTGGAGAGCATATTATCGAGCAGGAACAGTTGCGTTAATAGTTGTAATCATTCTAGTCACAATCCTCATCATCTTTCTCTATCGCTCAAGACAAGCAAGTAAATTGCACGTGGTTGGAAGATTTGCAGAAAGAAATGCGAGTGGTTTATTCAAATCTGTTGTTAATGGGTTTAGTCGATGGAAGGCTCCTCATAAACGAGGTGGCGATCATGGTACTTATGTTGGCCTAACTAATTTGCCTCGACCTAGGGGACCACCCAGCATCATTGTTGAAGATGAAGAATCTGCTCTCGAAACTGGTAGTAGTATAGGCTCTGATGAAGCTGAAAGCCCTTATAACGATAGTACTACAAATATTGTCTTCGAAGCCCCTGAAGATGACCGTCCATCTCCCAAATAATATATATTGCATTTTCCGGCCACTGGGCTCCACCCAGACCCGTAGCTCTACTTCGCGGTGATGATCCCATTACTATCAATTACATAATTAATATATTACTCAGAAACAACATATTGTAACTCTCCAAGACGTCTCTCTTTATAAAAAGCTGCAGTATCAATGGCCTTTCTTCTACCGTCAAGATACTCCATCATCTCATTATAAGTTTGCGGAAGAAGCGATGGATCCTCTTGGCCTGGCTTAGAGGCTGTGAAATACGAATATGTAAATTGTCCGGTATCAGTAGTAGTACCATGCTCCAAATTACGTACAGTAGAATCAACACGAATTTGAATTAATGTACCAGGAACGTGCTCACTCACATGCTCATCAGTTGTAATTAATCTACTGGTCTTTTCAGTATATGCAACCGTCGCTGTCAAATATAAAACTGAACCCACTGGTACAGGGTTCTTAAATGTAGTGGAATCCAATGAAACAAATCGAGGAGTACCGTGAGAAAACGATGAAGCGCACGCATATGCTAATTCAAATGTCTGTCTCAATAAATATCCACCGAAAATCATATATGAATGTCGGTTTCTATATTGTGGTTGCATCATACTAGTCGAGTATACTTTGGTATCAGTCATATTTACCACATTTGCAGGTTTTGACTTTGGATCATTCTCATAATCTTTTTGCTTTGTCCACATGTAATGAATAATTTCCGATTCTTCATCAGAAGGAGGTAATAATCTTAATCCAGTTTGAGAAGCGACCACTTTCTTTTGATTGTTAAACTTCTCAGCATGGACAAAATCAATTTGTTCCTGTTCATTACGAGGAACTAATCTATTTATTGGGAAAGATTTTTTAGTTTCAGGATCACGAGCAACAAATGTGAAATTGGCAGTCAAAAATACCTCATCATCACGAATATCTTGCTCTGTTAAATCACTATCGTCTTTGAAATCTTCAGTATGTGTAGCAGCTTTAATAGTGATTTCCATAGAACTACGTCCAGTCCATGTAACACTACCTGATAGAGTTACATTACATAGTGAAATATCATCAAGCCTCTTTAACATATAAATACGATCTACCGAAGCAGTTACAATAACTGGTTCAGCAGGGGAACAATGTCGATAAGCAATAACTCCTGCAAGGGCGTCTAAATCTTGGAAAATTTGTCCAATTCTCAACCTTCCCGACGCATTAATATAAGCATCCATAAACCATGGATCACTTTTAAATGGTAATAATGCGCAGGTAAACGAATCATGTCTAGATTTATCTGTAATTTCTCTAGTTTTCACCGAAGAATAAGAATATGAAGTATCACTTGGTGGAGGACCATCTTCTTTCTTATGAGTTTTATACCAGTCTTCGATATGTTTTTCACGAGCACGAAGAGCAACTAACCAAGGAATAGTTCTACGCATTGGAGAGAAATCAGCTCTACTCGCAACTGGTTGAAATACATGTTCAGAGTTATTGGGGTTGTTAGGAGTATAGGAGATACTTCTAGTAAGAATCGGCCTCGTTGGTAAGACGCGATTAACGCCAGATCTTCCAATTGACCTCAGCATTTTGAGATATAGAGTAAGATGAGATAGGATGAAGGAGAAAGGAATATAAAATATGTCTGAAATTATTTTTTCACTTTGTCTTTCCGTCCGCTGTTACCGATACCATGCATATGCAGGTAAAATTATTAGTCTTATAAGTGGAAAATATTGTTATCAGATTCCCGATGCGTTATCGTGGATTGCTGAAGCAAAGTTGATTTCGGAAGTTGGAAACGTGTGGTCGGTTGGAGAGGTGGGAATAGTGAGGGCGTTGGCGGGTTGTTGTGGAGGGGTTATAGCGTTGGAATGGTATAAAACACAGTTTCGTTAGATTGCGGGGATGTGCGCATTCGGAAATGATACCGATAGTAATAATAGTAGCAGATTGACGTTTTGTCTTTGATAGTTCGCAATTGCAAGGAAGAAGAGAGGTGATATTATTTTAAATTATGAGACCTACTGGTTATGTCATATGTTGGAGGGTGAATTATAAAATACAAAGGCTATGTAGGAGACTCATTCACCAAAGAATATGTTAGCTGTTAAAATCGAATACTACATACTGCGTAGTCGTCAACGGCCGGCCATCTCGGCCCTGCATTTGACATGCAGTATACTGCTTACAGCAATGATGTGATAGTCTATACAAAGTGCAACTAGCAATGGCCGATATCCGGCAACGCTAGGCAAGCGGTATATGCTACATAAGATAGTTAATAATTGTATATTATATTACATTATACTCATATAATAATAGTTGTCCTTCTACTTAGTGGCTGATGATATTTATGAAGAGCCGTCATGCAAGATTTAGATTGATGTGCGGCTCTAATCTACCATAGATAGATACACCCCCTTCTTCAGCTTCTTCAAATATTTTATCAGTAATTGATGATAGTATTTATAAAAGTATCCAGGTAATGAAGATATTATTATTTCGTGTTATACCCGATGTGGGGTTGTGGTAAAGATTGCGTGATAGGAGCTGCTTCTGACTTCATTTCTTATACCGAGTATAAGTTAAGTGCGGAAACGCTGTATAACTTAATTTCTGTTTTTACCGTATATTTTTAAAGATGAAATAATTTATCATAAGCTTACTCTCTGATTATCGGCAGAATTATGATATACCAGTACACCACCCAAGAAACAAATAATACGGCAAAGTAAATTTGAACCGGCGGCAAAATCTTGACTCCAGCCATGAGGAAGTCTTCCAGGCTATACCCAGTTTTGTGATTATTGATTAATCTTTCTGTCACTATCACTACTATGTAATTATTAATTGCTATACCCCTCATTCAGACAAAGACCACACTGGTCCTATCACCACTCTTATCGCCTAACTGACCGCACTCTTTAATCAAAAATCTTTTGCTTTCAAGTTTCACTGTTAAACATGAAACAACTCCTTTAACGATTAAAGATTCATCCTTTATTGTTGTCTCGTTAGGTTTGCTTTGTTAAATAATGAGAGTACTCTCATTTTAATACCGTCTTTAGCGTATCTGAACTACCTAAAAAAGCGTGAGATGATAATCCAACACGAAATACCTGAGCATAAAACCCAGCATCTTTTTCTTGAATAATAGTCTTAGATTATTTTTATTTATTCTAAAATCATCCTCATCTTGTCCTGGAGTGTGTTGCACATTTGTTTGAAAGAGATTCGACTGCTCAGTTGAGAATATCTCTTTATTGTATCTTAAATTCATGAGAAAGTTGAGCGGATTATACTTTGTTGAGAACTGATGTTTACTATAATATAGATGCCAGTAGTATCAATAAGTTATATTGAAATATTCAGGTTGATTACCAGAACGAATAGCAACACTTACCATTGATAATTCCATTTGAAAGAGATTGAGAATAATATTGTAATACCACTCTAGCGTAAAGTAAAAATATTAGAGAATTATAAGTCAACGGGCTAATGGATACCAACTTTTAAGTTAAAAAAATGGGTCGTTTGCTGCAAAAATGAACCGAAGATATTATCTGTCTGACCCTTAAACGGTTACAGGAGTTTCTCATAGTGGATTAGATATAACAACCAGGAATAGGAGTAAATAGATTTTACAGCTGATGTTCCATTGTTATCCTCTCAATTTTAGGAGATTTTCTTATCATCGAAAAATGGGATCATAACTAGACAGGGAATAAAGCTAATATCAGCTGAAGGATGTTACTTTTCTGTTAATTCTATTTGTACTAATGCTATTGATTTAAAATACGAGATGGCACGGATCTAGGATTTAAATACTCAAAACTACAAAAGAAGACGAAAAGTACAGTTTGTTTCTCATTACAATGGATTTGAGCAATCGCGGTTGTGCACAACTTAAATTGAGGAGATTGAGTGTGGCACTACATCTATCCATCTCAAATAAAAGACTTGATGGAATTTCTTTGATATGTATTGTTTTTATTTGATTATATTGAAATATATATTCTTGTCAAGAGTAAAGAGTGGATTACTACTGTTGGTAACAGACCGGAAGAAGCAGACATAATTAAAGATGCTTCGTAATAGCGTCATCTATACTCTTTACCGACTGGAATTATATTATCGGAATAAGTAGCTTAATAGGAATAATCATATTAATACAAAATGAATTAATTGTTTATTCTTGATATTCCAAAATTAACCACCTGCCACTGACGGACCGAGTAAAGGAATATAACTTGATCGGCTTTTAAAAAGAAAATAAAGAGACATGAAAAAATGAAAAACTCAACCTGGAATGTCTAGACGAACGTAAACTAAAAGAAACGCTATACAAACATGGCCGAGGCGGTTATTGAGCCTATTTCAATAATAAACAATAATAAATAAAAGTTTTTATTGATCTCTATTGAGTAGTTTTGGTTCCATATACTATAGAAAATCTTTTGCATTGCGGCAGGTTTTAGATGAGATTTGTACATGAAAGGTCAAAATACCACCATTCATAAATGGTAATTAATTGCTTTCCCGTACGAAAAGAAGACAATAAAGGCTAGTTAAACGTTGATTGGTTAAATCTTTACAACATAACTTCTATAGATTCTAAAAGTGATTATATATATATTATTAGTCGGAAAATGAGTAAAAAGTCAAATGGTTTGAAGCTATATATGTCAGGAATAAGACCGCTTAACGGACTTGAGCATTATTTATACAGTGATATCATATATATCTCCATATACAAGAATAAAAGAGCTTAGAATATATATTATATCGTTATTCATATAGGTTTCATTAATATCTTAAAGCTAGTATCTTATTCTTCTCGCGGATGAACAGTATAACTACGTACGCTATACTCCGAAGTCCGGCGAACTATCCGGGGAACTATCCGGCGAACTATCCGACTTTGTTTTACCGAAGTTTACCCGACTAGTCTCTGGTAGTGCTAGTTTTTGTTTCTCCCATTAAAAGTTCTTTGCAGAATAAAAAGAGGCGTTGATGGGCTTTTGATTGGCTCCAGTGGCTTGATTGATATGCATAGTCATCGGGCATAAGTTACATAAATAGTAAGGTGAAGAAGAATATGAAGTGAAGAAAATGAAGCAGAAATAATGTCGTACTCGGGAAAATTTGGGTAAATGAGAGGCGAGGTAGGTAGAGGCAGGAGGTATCAGGATGTATATCTTATCCGATAGCGGCTGTGGGAAATGCTTCTATAAATTCTTAAACGGATTAATTACTGTTAAAAAACAATGAGAAAAATAGTAATAATAAATTAACGCGGTAATGTAATAATTAATTGCAGAATAAATACAGATCTATCTATCTATCTATATATCTATCTATCGTTCTATCTATCTATCTATCCATCTATCTATCTATCTATCTACTCCATATCTACCATTCTATCTCCATTCCCACATTCAAATTAAGTTATCATTGATAGAATGAACTGCAGTCATCACACAATGTAACGTGATATTTTAATATCTACTGGGTAAATGATAAAAAAAAATTATAAAAAATATTTTCCAAGACAATCGGTTAGACAATACCGACAAACAATGTCAAACAAAGTTTCTATTATAGTAAAAGATGGACTTGTGGCTACAGTTGTGAGACAAAATAAATCCTTACAGCAGAAGCCGTTTGCGAGTTGGCTAAGACGTGATAGAAATAAATAGGAAAGGAGTAGATAATAGATAATAGATAATAATAGATAATAATAAATAAACAATTGACGTAGAAGTGAGTATAGATAACTCGTACTCTAGTGTTACAACGATAATGGATAAAATGTCAATAAACGTCAAAACCTGACAAGTTTTAGGTCTGCATGGGAATTCCGATTGCATTGCTCATCATTAATGAATTCGTTATTATCTTGTTTCACATAATCTCTACTCTCACATTACAACCCCTGGTTGTTCGCCGCCTCGCTTTCCCGACTTGACATCACCTCTGGCTCCCTCCTCTTGCTCCTCTCATTTCCTCTCATTTTCTCTCCGTCAACCTTTACACCCTATAAATCTACAATATATTGATGGCCTACCTTAGCCCAATTGTTTGCTTGATCAACTAAGCAAGCTACCAGCTGCTTTGTGGCTTGAACGTAATTTTGTATTATTAATCAGTAACTTTAATCGGAGATCTATAAATCTGAAGCTAAATGTTAGGTACTTAACCGTCGCGCAGGGAAGCGTTGAGCACGGCTCATAACATGCGGTATACTCCTGCTTTCACACATCATCACGAAATAAACAGAAAACGCATTCTTTCAATTACTCCCAAACAACCTATCATCACAGTCATATTACCCTTCACTCCTTCCACCACCACTCCCATCATTCACACTCCCATCACTCCCGTCATTATTCCAACTCCCCCCCACCAAACCCGACTCCTGCACTCTACGTCTATTTACAGAAAATCATCATGTCTATCTTCTCAAATAGGCATGTCCCCGATGCTATGTCAGGTTGCTTTTTATGTCACTTCCACACATCACGTGTCATGGCGAAAGTTTTCGCAATAACTTGGATTAATAAGGCAAAATATCTTATAAAAGCATGAATGATTACCCCTGCCCGTACATACTATCCATATCCACTTACATATTTTTAACATTTTCACGCATAGTAAGAGTGAGAGAGAGTGAGAGAGAGACAGAGAGTCATAAATAGTCGTCGTAGTTTAATACTCGGACCAATTATTTGATTTCTTTTTTTTTTTGTTTCGTAAAGGTCTGCGGGGAGATTTTTTGAATATAAGAGAGGGAAAGTCAACGGAAAAAAGAGAAAAAGAAAGGAATATATTGTTTGAAAAAGAGATATAAGTGTTAGGTTCCTGCTTGAACATATTTATAATTCTTATTTTCTTATTTTTGATATTGATATTTGGCTTCGACATTCTTTACTATTACGCACAAAATGTCAAGAGATATTTCTCATTTTATCGCGAATTTAAACTCGCTAGATCCTATTGATTCACCTTCTTTCTCTGGTGACCATAGTACTTCTGGATCCCCTAATCACGGTCAAGGTAGTAGTAGTTCAAATAATGGACAAAATATTAAAAATGAGCAAGATGATGAATTATCAATCTTTGCAAATACTCAGTTTTTCGACTTTGATATGGGTCGATCAACTGATATCGCTGTAACTGTTGATGATTTACTTATGCAACAAGAGAAGCTTCTTCAGAATCCAAAGGGAAAACCACATCCTGATGAACAAGGTAATGGAAGTGGTAGTGGGAGTGGTAATGGTAACGGTCATGGAAATGGAAATAACTTTTATTCTAATCTTCATAACCATTCTCATGGACTTCATCATATTAATCAATATCCAAGTCATCAACTTCCAGGAAGTTCTTCTATTAACGGTTCAGGTGCAGGTCCTGGTACTGGCGCTGGCGCCGGTACTAATGCCGGTGCTCATGGTCCTCTTTCAAGGACAGGTTCGCTTCCTTCTCATATCTCAGGTCCTGCATCAACTGACAATGCAACTACCGCTAATAACAACCACCTGAACGGCTTAGTTGCCCCATTCGATTTTGCTTCTCTTCAACAATTCTCAATAGCAAATGAACTTGCTCCTCATTCAATCCATCAATCACCAGTACTTTCCGGAGTAAGCACTCCTCTACCTCTCCACTCCCCTCATATTGGTCCAATTAGTAACAACAACATCCATGGTTCTCCTATTGTCTCATTAGATTCTAGTTCTTCCAAATTATCCAACTTCACCCCGTCCAATACCATAATCAAGCCATCCTCCACTACCAATACTCCATCAGCTTCTAAACGAAAAACTTCGAATGCTTCAACGAGGCTTGTTAATCGCTCATCTACCACCTCCACCGACAGTTCTAATGACTCTATCACATCTCCATCAAATTCCCTATATGATGGTGATCCTAAAGTTGCTGAAGAAGATAAACGTCGTCGTAATACCGCTGCATCAGCTCGATTCAGAATTAAAAAGAAAATTCGTGAGCAAGAAATGGAACGAAATGCTAGAGAACTTCTCGACAAAGTACAGCAACTAGAAACCAAAGTCATGCAACTTGAAATGGAAAATCGCTGGCTCAAAAACTTAGTAGTTGAAAAAAATGAAGCCAGAGATGTCACTGAACTACTCAATATGAGGAATCGAATTTTAGGTAAAGCTGAGGATCCCAGCGATACTAATCATCATACCGATATTCACCCATAACAGTGACTCTCCCTTTTTTATGACTTCTTAACTTAATTCTAATGACCATGTTTATGATATTTCCAATCTCTATATAGATACAATGTTCCAACTAGATTGTTACTCCTCTCACCTTTTGCCTCCGGCGGCTGGGCTCTGCCCAGACCCGTAGCTCGCTGCGCTCGTTTTATTCGCATTTCATTCTCTATGTACATAAATAATTACACTAACTACTCCTATCTAGTCCATTCTTCATAGCCCTTCCAGCTAGAAATTCCCAATGCAACAACAGCGACAAACTTGGCAAACCCGCCGTAAATCGAGCCTGGTTCTTCCGCTTTGATGTCGCGAGGTCCCCAAGGTCCGTAATTAACGTACCAAACTGATATCACACGTTAGTCACAGTCCCTGCCGAATACGATCTTCTCACTTACTGGCTTTCTTTTCTGCTTCTGTCAACTCCTTCCAGTCTCCTCTCATTCTGTCTTCCAGGTAGAAAATGATGTCGTCTTGGTCCAGCTGGTCCATTCTATTCCATCGCTTATCAAGAGCCTCGACGTTGGGAACGTCCTCGCTTTGATATTGATAACGGGGTCTTCCTTCGTCCCCGTCTTCCTCGTCGCCCATTTTGAACGCCAGTTGGAGAGGGGATTGAGCGCTGGAAGCTGCCTTGCGGCGGCTGGCTCGGGACGAGTCGAGGACTCTGGAGATGTGGAGTGGCCGACGTGCCACGAGGGGTAGCACCCGCGTCCGGGAGATGGTCCGGGCGAACATTTTTGTGGAGATGGTTGGAAATATATAGTGGAAGCGAAAGCTGGACTGTTAGGGGCATGAAAAATGTCATACAGCGCCGTGGGTAGTGAGGCTCAGCCGCTTCACGAAGTAGACGAACGAGCGGAGCGAGCAACGGGTCCGGGCAGAGCCCGGCAGCCGGAGGCAGAAAGGGGGTAAAGAAATGCAGAATAAAGTCTATAAATAATTAAGGAGATGCAGGAGGTGATGCATCTACTGGAGCAGCACTGGGAGCACTGGTAATACCATGATGATGCTTTCTTCTACGTTTTTTCTTTGGTTGAGAATCCGATTCATTATCTTGGTTAGATTTAGATGTTATGATATTGGATTGAACGGTGGTGGTCTTTTTCTTTTTAATACTTAAAGGATTTGGTTGTTTAGGACCTTTTCGTTTCTTTTTGGTAGGTTTGTTTTCTTCGTTGTCGCTATTATCGTCATCACTATCATCTTCATCTTCTTCAGGTTTTCTCTTCAAGTTAGATGTAGGATCATTTAGTCCTTGAGTTAGTTTGGAGTTTTCAATTAATTGTCTAGCTCGCAACGTAACTGGGGACATTGGTTCCATAATCATAACTGATCGCTTCATATAGATTAAAGGTACTGCAGGGATTGATCTAAAGTATGAACGAAGACCTGTCTTTTGGGTTGCAACACAATAACGGTGAACGTTCTTACCGTTGACATTTACAACACTAGTTATACAATCAAAAGCACTTTTAGGTCCATCTTGAGGTTTAGTGGCAGTATTTCCCCCTTCTTCACTATGCTCATGATCTTTATCTTTACTCTCTGGTCTGAATCGATGATTACATCTTCTTCTTTCAAAAGTTTTTGCAAGGTCAATAGCTTCTTGGTTTTTGGTTTTGTATAATTCATTGACAGTACATTGTGTAATCATAGGATTAATCTCAGCCTGAATTGTTCTTTGAATTCCTTTAACCAAATCATACTTTATTTTAACTGCTTCCAAAATGATTTCTTCATCGACTAGGAATGTTAGTAACAACTTTAATAATCGACTAGGTCTCTCTACTCACTCAAAACTTGATATGGTTCTCTGAATTTAAAATTCAAATGATAATATGACATCTGCTTACGATAAGCTTTAGCTCGTTTTTGTCTCATGATGAATAATAGATGGTGAATGAAAGTAGAGTAAACTTCAGGATGATTTGTGTGATTTGGGTGTATGGCAAGACTGGTTAATATTTTTCATCGTGCGGCTTCTATTATTTTTCTCTTATCTTTTAAAAGATAAAATGATCTGCAAGCTGCATAATCTAGCATACGTAAAGACGAAGGATCAAAGGTATGCTACGGAGGAGAAGAAATCAACAGCAGTTTCTGCTACTATTCTCCTTAATTGTTGTATCGGAAAACTGTGCTCCGGTTAAACGAATATCGCAGTTCCGCTAAGGAGTAAAGGTAGACGTGTACGAGTTAATAACCTTGTTGGCATTCTGTGATATGTCAAATGCCTCAACTACATCAAAATATTTCTATGCCGCATTTGAAGTACAACTTAACTGCCACTCTATAACCCTACCCCATTGAATATAAATAGCCTTCAATCTGCCAACTTAAAATAAAATTAGCTATCGCGGCCATCACTGCGATTGCTTCTATCAGAACCAGAATGACGACTGGGACTGGGACTAAAACTATTAGACTAGTTCTTAGGCTATAATCTTGCTTCAAATAAATTCGCTTGATACATATTTAAATAGCGGACTCTCTGGCATATCCCTGATATATCAGACAGTTCAGAACAAACTCTAACATATTTGCTTACTGGACCTCAGAATGATTCCTGTGATAGTGTGATAGGGATCCGAAGCGAAACTTTTCATCCCTTTTTCACACTCCAGGAAGGTGAACTGTTTGAATGGCGACGAATGCTACCAGGCTTAGGGTGCCCTACCGTTTAGTCAATCAATCCCATAAAATTATTGTATAGGTTTTAAGGGGTATTTATTTCAAACAAATCAGTAGTACTACAATGGTATACAGAGCTCTCATAAGAAACAACAATTTAAATACAATTAACTATAGAAGCATCAAATCATCAAACTAACCTCTTAATATCAGCCTGGGCTGGGGTAACTAGTGGCACGTGACCATCAGCTCTAAAAGATAAATTATATATAAGAAAAAGATTAATTATTGAAGAGAAAAGTTTTAACAAACAACTCGCAATGGTAAATCGATTAATCGACTATCCTCACATTTTCCCTTTCAATAGTAACTAACAATTTGGGCACATACTAACTTTACTCCATCTATCTCGTATAACTGCCACTTTTTGACCTTGACTGTTGACAAAATATTGATCCTTCTATTCATTATGTACCCAAGCAATTAAGTGCAATTGTCACTCAACAACAATCATAAAAATGGCTGGTAACATCCCGAAGTTCATCAGCTATTTGCAGAATCATAAGGTTTTTAAATCAGCACCTGCTGCTACCACCTCATTGTCCAATCTTGTTGCAGTACGTGATAATGATGTTATTACTGTATCAGATAAAACAGTTAAATACGCAATTTTAGATCCTAAACAACAATCTTCACAAGTTTACGATCTATTAAAAGTGGATTTCAATATAACTGATATTATTTTGAATAAATCTGGCACTTTATTAGCCATTGTTGGCGAAGAAGATGTTGTATATTGTTATATGCCAACAACCGGATTTGCTCCAGATACAGTAAAAGGAACGGAATCTAAAAAATCCAAATCCGGGGAGCAATCAAAAAGTCCTAATTCGTATCCTGGTTTAGCGAATAATCATAAAATCGCATTTAATTCTGGTGATAGTGAATCAGTTAGTAACCCTGAGAAAGACCGCGTCAAACCAATAAAAAGAATCTTAAAAGTACTTTGGAATTCCATTGCCTCTCATGACTCAAATTTAGTTATTCTATCAAATGATGGATTCATTCGTTCTTATGATATTATGTCAAGTCATATATTTCCAGAATTTGAAATGTCTCTCTCTAGTCAGAAAGAAGACGGAGCACGCGACCCAGACTCTTCATACACGTTTGATGATGACGATTCAATTCAAGATCCTATTTCAATTGCATTTGGATCCGAAGTTGATCCTTTAGGGAAGTTGACTCTTTATATTCTCACTAAAGAAGGTGATGTGTTTGGGTTATGTCCTTGGGTACCATCAAGATTTGTGTTAACTAAACAAGAAGTTTCTGATCTTTTTGATAATGCAGTTACTGCCCAATATCAATATAAACAAGAGCATGAAAAAGAAAATTCTAATATTAGAAACAACAACCCGTCATTAAGAGCACATTATCGTTATCAATTAGCATGGACAACTGATTTATGGAGACAAGTTGAAGTTAGTTCTCAACAAGTTCGCTTATCGAAAAATGGTTCATTAGAAAATTGTCATATACTTTCTCGTCCCAGTTTCAACAGTTTATTTGCACCTAAATTACAACCTCAGGGTCCATTCAGATGTCAACCATTCCCAGATGCATTATATGAGGGTCATGCTATTGATTTCCTTACTACTGATTCAGGTTCAATGACAACATTGGCTGTTTTATATTCAACATCAAGAATTAATTTCTATCTTCAAGATATTAGTTTGGATATGAAGTGGGCTGGAAATAGCTCTATTTCTGATCTTTGTTTAGCATTAATTGAGTCAGTTAGTTTACCCAACGACTCACCAGTCAATCTTGGTGGCGGTAGTACGTTTTCTAGTACACCATTCAAATCAGGTCCATTTGGATCCGCCAAATTCGGATCAGCTACTACTCCAACGCCATCTCCATTTGGCGTATACCAAGCACCTGTACCGTCCTCCTCCGCTTCCAGTTCAAATTTTAGTTCGCCTCCAACCCCCTCCTCGTCCCCTAACAATCAATTACGATTAATTCAAACTTCATCCACAGGTCTCCAATTCTACGTTGTATCCAAATCAAATGTTTATCGAGTAGATATCTCTTCCTGGGCAATTCCATTAACCAAAGCAATTGAAGAATCCAACGTTCAGGATGCATTGTCAGTGGTTAGTGATCATTCTCCGACCGATATTTGGGTTGTTTTGAATTCCAAAAACCAACACCCTGTTCTTGGAATAGGTTCTCTACCTGATCCATTTGGAACTACCGTTCAATTCATTCAAACATCCAATTCTGTATATGTTGAGATTCCTGAAGTTGACAACAGTGTAAATACAACCGCATCCAACTCTGTTCCTTTGCAAATAACCCTGGGTGCTGATTCTTCTCTATCATCTATTCCCTCTGGTTCTTTGAAATACACGTCGCTCCTTCAAACGAATAAAGGAAAAGAACTCCATGCCCTACTAGATACCATTTCTCTCGCACCTCCTAAACTCCCTAGGGGGATCTCCGCTGCCGGTCTGATCTCTCCAGACGTTGATCATCTCGCATACTTTTCCGACATTTCAAATTATTTCTGTGAAGAGCTTGCCAAACTTCACAAATCTGGCCTTATGATTCATGATCGTCTTACTCTTCAGCGAAGTGAGCTTCTCCGACAACTTAAAAAAGTATCCGAAATCTGTGATAAAGTCCACAAGCTCGAAGATCACCGGCCTACGAATACCCTTGAACAAATATTTGAGAAACAAGAACAACTCCGCGTGCGGTCTCTCTCATTCCTTGAAAAGTTGTCTCGTCGCCGCACACTTCTCCTCAGCAATCAAGAAAAGAAATGGTTTGCCGAACTTCAACGATCACAAGAAAGAATTTACGACTCTAATGGCTTCGAACGACGTGTCAAGAATGTGAGTATAACGTTGAATTGCCTCCAGCGGCTGGGCTCTGCCCAGACCCGTTGTCCTCGCTACGCTCGGGATGAACTAACTCGCACTTAGTCAATTGTTCAAGCAAACATGATTCTCCGTGAAATAAAACTTCTGGATCAGCATCAACCGAAGGACAGCCAAAATTCCGCCAAATCTGCCGACTCGTCATCAAAATTGTCGTCTGACTTGGATCACACCGCTCGTTTGCAGGTGCTCTTGGCCAGAGAGTAAGTACCGTCCATTTCCGAAGAAGTTAACGATCAATAGAACTAACAACCCGTCTAGAAGCGAAGTGGTTGAAACCACAAAAGAGCATTTGGAACAGCTATTGAGTGATTTGCCTGCTGAGTTAGAAGCTCTGGGTTTGAATGATTAAGGACCAATGAAGTTTATAACATAAAATACTATTTACATGCCGGGTACTAAAACGAGCGCAGCGAGCTAGGGGTCTGGGCAGAGCCCAGCCGCTGGAGGCAAAGACAAAGGACACAAAGTGGACTAGAAATCAGTGACACGTCCGTTAAATGAATAATCACCATGTCGAAGAGGGTCTTGTTTAGGACCTCCGACTTCTCCAGTTGCGGGGTTGACCTCTCCTTCGAAGTCAGCATAGGGTTTACGAAATTGAGGATGCTCAATATCAAAAGAATCAGCATCAACTTTATCAAAACTGCTCTTAGCTTCCTTTTGTAGTCGTTCAAATTCAGCCTGTTCTTCCTTCGGTAGACGAGGAGGGCTTGGACGGATCTCTAATGGATTCTTTTTAGTACTGTATAGAGAGATCGAAAGAGGTGCATTGGCTGTTCGTCTAGGGAGAGTGACGGCTAGACGAGGCAGAGGTTTCAAGTATGATAACAGAGCAGTCATATTGGGAATTAATGGGTAGATGGTGTGTTAGTAACTGGTTGGAATATGAAGGTGAAGGTGATGTTGTTGAAAGATATAACTGGAATTTTTTGATGAGTTAGAGACCTAACCCAGGAATAATTGTAGGTTAGAGTAGTCAATTCAGTGAAGTATAATATTTCAAGGCCAGATATTAAATGCTGTCTAATATCGGATTGAACTCATCAAAGAAAGGTTTACTTCTGCTCCAAGTGAAGGTGCGTATATTTAATCATGAAGCTTTTACTTTGAGATTCAATACCACAGTTCGAGATGAATTTGAAGATAAGGCCTATTCATATTTTTTTTCTCGTTCTTTAACTGGCAACATTTAATATGTGGTAAATGAATTACCTGACCTTTTATTGTGAGAAAACCCAAACTGGCAGTTTCAAACTTTATCTCCGATAAGCAAGGGACCCTGCATGGATGCATATGAACATCTAGTCTACTACACGCACGATATGCCACGGAGTTGAAGCTCCACTTTACAAAGTGAGAATCACAGTGAGTGTTTGTGAGGCTAGGAAATCGAGCGCAGCGCCCGGCCGCCGGAGGCAGAAGAGAGCGGTATGGAGGTAAGGGTTTAAAAGTAAGTAGCACGCAATTTCAGCTGCAGATTTTAAAGATAGAAATGCGGAACCCGGAGCCGTTAAAATGGGAGTGGGGGTCCGAAAATTGATGCTGATAAGACGAGATCTGGATAGTTTAGAAGTTAAGGAGATACGAACTGGAAACTCTTGGAATTACCAAAGTGAATACGAGGAAGGGTATTTCGAGATTTAAATAGTAAAGGAACTGTTGAGATTCTAAAGAAGAGATTGAAAGAATACCTGCTCTATCTCCTATCGCTTATCTCTGAGTCATCGCGTAATTATATTATCTTATCACATCATCTTTTTAATTATTTCTCTTTCATGAGAATAGCCAAGTTTTATAACAATTGCTTAAGTTTAGCACCATCCTCTAAAAGATTATTCTCTACCACTAACTATAACTATAAAATGACCACTGACTCCTCTTTTAAACCTCTTCCTGGTCCATCTATTCATGTATCTGCTCAGAGTAAGGATGTTTGGAGTATTATTAATGAAGCAGCAGCAGCTGTAGAATCTACTGGTAAGAAAGTTGTTAACCTTGGTCAAGGTTTCTTTTCTTATTCTCCACCTCCTTTTGCTATTCAAGCTGCTAAGGAAGCTTTAGATGTTGCTGCTTTGAACCAATATTCACCTACTAGAGGTAGACCTTCTCTTAAAAAGGCTCTCGCTGCTTCTTATTCTCCATTTTTTAATCGTACTTTAGATCCTGAAACAGAAATTGTTGTTACTGCTGGTGCTAATCAAGGTATGTACGCAGCATTCACTGCGTTTCTTAATCCTGGAGATGAAGTAATTGTTTTTGAACCATTTTTTGATCAATATATTTCAAATATTCAATTACCAGGTGGAAAGGTTGTTTATGTACCATTACATCCTCCAAAAGATGCTGCTACAAGAACCTCATCTGCTGGTGAATGGAAAATTGATTTTGATGAATTAAAAGCTGCTGTTACACCCAAAACAAAGATGATTGTTTTAAATACTCCTCAAAATCCTACTGGTAAAGTGTTTTCCAAGGAGGAATTAGAAAAGATCGGTGAAATTGCTGTTGAACATAATATTATTATTTTATCTGATGAAGTTTATGATCGTTTATTTTATACTCCATTTGTTAGAATTGCTACTCTATCCCCTGAATTAGCTCGTTTAACTCTCACTGTTGGATCAGCTGGTAAAACTTTCAGCGCTACTGGATGGAGAGTTGGTTGGTTAATTGGTCACCCTGACCTTATCAAATATGTTGCTGCTGCTAATACTCGTATTGTATTTACTGTCAATTCCCCTCTTCAAGAAGCTACTGCTAAAGCTCTTGTTCAAGCAGAAACTAACACTTATTATCACGACAATATTGTCAGCTTTGAGCATAAATATAAAATTTTCAATGCCATTTGGGATGAGCTGGGTCTTCCTTATACTGTCCCAGAGGGTGGATATTTTGTCCTTGTCAATTTTGCTAAAGTCCAAGTTCCCGAAGATTATGATTTCCCTGCTGAAGTAACTGAAGGTAAAGCAAAAGATTTTCGTACTGCTTATTGGCTTATCAAAGAAATTGGTGTAGTTGCCATTCCTCCAACTGAATTCTACACTCCCCAGAATGCTCATCTGGCTGAAGAGTTCTTACGTTTTGCTGTTTGTAAAGATGATCATATTCTTGAAGAAGCAGTAGAAAAGCTTCGTGCTCTCAAAAAGTACATCAAGAATTAGTCAATTTGTCTCCATTTTATAGATTTCAGTAGACATTTCCTCTCCACTTTTGCCTCCGGGTCTGGGCAGAGCCCAGCCGCCGGAGCTCGCTTCGCTCGAAGTTAATTGGCGTATAAGCGGTAGTTGTATAAGCCCATAAGCAATAAGCGTACGCTCTCATGAATATCTTCAATTGGATTAGCAACTTAATGGATACACTTAATTTGCGTAAAACGTTACAGATAAAGATCTCAGCGAAGAAGGAATTAAGGCGATCCTGATATTCTTTCGGTGTACTAATTATGTGAATTAACTTCCCAAGGATAGCGTTGATTCAACACCATGTCAGCACTTATCCTCAGTTGTAGCAATCAGCTTCATCACGCCAAGTTGAACCGTTTAATGCTGCGTACACTTTTGTTCTTATCCTAGGTTCGTCAAGCTGGAGGCATCAAATGTACAACAGGATCATGAACCTTTACGAATTGATACCCGATCTGCTCTGTGGTCGAGGAGATCCATTGCTGCCGCCATTGAAATACACAATGCCGTCTCTAATATAATCCCTAAAACCTGATATTAACATACTCGCCGTTTTCTCTCTCTTCTAATACTAATTCATTACCTATATAACTATATATCATTATTATCGTAAGATTATATCTACTGAGGTTAGCAATCAAATTATTGATAGATCAAATTACTAATCTCAAATCAAACTCAATTCACTTAAAATCAGACATCCTAGGAAGGACAAAAACGGTCACCGACATACCAGATGGGTTCTAGTGTATGCTACCGAGGAAACTGCGAATGTTCACCGGAGTTTTCATCATTGAAAGAGAATAGAGAAATGAGAATAGCAGGAATAATAAACTTACGGGTTGGATATCAACGAAACATATTCGGAGATGTGTATTTATTGGTATTGGGTATTTGAATCTATACTCGTTAGTACAATGATTTTCTAACAATCACACCAAACAGTTTAACACTAAAACTTTTGTTCAAATCAGACAGCTAAATACTGGCAAGTATAAGCCGGCTCCAAACTTTTTAAAAAAAATATTGGAAGGCACCCTTAGCTATCGTCATAGTCGAATAGGCAATGGAGAGAAGTGTGGTTATATTATCATCATATGAACAGTTGTTTTAATGTGTTTGGTTCTAATTGACATACATTACGGTATTTCAGTTATTTTTATGGAGCTATTGCTAGGAAAAAAAAATCTTAACAGTTAGTAAGTTGAAAGAAGAGGAAGGGGATATCTTCATCCTTTTATAATTTTTCTGACTGCCAAAATTTTTTCAGCTGCGTTCTGCGGTAAGGGACCAACAGCACTAATTAGGCAACATCATCGGCGATCTTATTCACCTCATTATGCCTCCGGTGGCTGGGCTCTGCCCACACCCGTAGCTCCGCTTAGTGGAATAGCCAAGTATTGATGGTATGAAACGATTCCCTGAAGTTCCCAGCCACTCCGCGAAGCGGAGCTACGGGTCTGGGCAGAGCCCAGCCGCCGGAGGCAGAGTAATTTAGTAGCATACGATATCATGTCGTCGATTTACTTGTTATAATTTCGAGGTTGAAGAATTGATTGGAACGTTTGAATCACTGCATCACATTCCTTTTCAGTACCAAATATTTGGACAGTTGAATTCGGGCGAAGTTCGGCTCTACCTGGAATTACAATGATGCTTGCATTTGTTTTACTTCGCACATAATTGATTCCATTCATCCCTTCAAACATTGTTTCCCGAATAAGTTGCATTTTGTAGAATGGAATATGAAATGATTTTTTGATCATATGATTATTAGCTGTATCTGTAGTTGAAACGGTGGTGGTGGTGGCGGATTTAGTTGTATCTACAGCAAAGTTTTCATTTCCAATCTCACATATCTCTGCCTGATGTTTGTTTCGAACCCTAACTCTCTTTCCTTTCTCTGCACGATTTACAGTATTTTGACTACCTGATCTTTCTGAAAGTAGAGGTGTCACTGCAATTGCGTTGTTTACCTTCTCTTTAAGAATATTCTGCTTTCGACATTCATTATTGGCACTCCTGTTAGCATTCTCATAATCATCAACATCGTCGTAATCGGGTCTAATATATACCCGATCATTAGTGCTTATTGTGCTTTCTCTTAAAAACGGCTTCTGCTTCAATGGATCCACCCTCATGGGATTCCACCATCCTTTCTTATCATCGGATAATGGTCTCATCAACCCCAATATCGAACTTTCTATATTTTCTTTATTCCCTTCTAAAATATTCAGGCATTTCAATTTCTCTGTGCAAAGGTAAAACATATCTTCAACTAATACTTCTTCTTTTGGTGTCTTACACTGACTTGCGCATAACGACAATATTTTCATTTCTTCTACCTTAGCAATATCATTGATTTGATAAGAGTGCTTTAATTAGTAAGTTATATTCCATCAGTATGCTATTGATTGTAAACTTACATTAATAATATCCTTTTTGCTACCAATAAGAACCACTAAACCTTCAGGACATGCACAATTTATTATAGTTCTAATCATTGCATTTGAAATATTTGATAGTGAAGACCCATTAGTACGAATAACCCTATGAAATCTATTATTACTATAATAATGATGTAATAGCTTTTTGATTTGACTTTGAATTAGAACCATTCGTAACATATAGTAAGACCCCAAATCAGTTCCTGTAGAGTTCACCATTTTATCGGTGATAAGATAGTCGCCTGATTTATCCGTTACTAGAGGATCCATAGTTTCAGCCAGGACTACAGACTTTTTATTTATTAATTTAACTTGTTGCTTTCATGACCCACTTGGGGATGCGATTCACGACTTTGTCTTTGTGACAGAGGGAATCCGCCTTTTATCTATCAGTTCTATCCGTGTAATAGTCTAAAAAGTATTCCCACTTCAATTCTAGAATTTAATTAATACTGAACAGTTCGAGTATTTACCATCAAGTATTTCCGTCTCTTCCATTAACAGTCGGTGATTGTTTACGTCTTCTCCAGATTCTAGTTCACGCTAATTAACCGTGCATATAGGGCAAGGAATATCATCGCCGATCTTCCTCAACCCGGCTGATCGCTTCTCATGTCTCCGGCGGCTAGGCGCTACCCAGACCCATTGCTCCACTTCGCTAAGGAGTATACACTATTTTCTCTCCAAAATATCTAGATTGGGTAAATAAATCGAGTTATCTCTACAAAGGTTGACTACCAGAGACAATAAGAGAAAAAAAGGAGGTATATCGTTAACTATATATATAAATAACGGAAGAGAAAGAAAATCATAATAGAAAAAGTAGAGCATATGCTTATTCCTGAGTAATATTTGCCATATTAAATGCAATGTTATTTACCGTGTCAGGGAGATTATTAACCACGGATCCAGTATTACTATTCTTAATTAGTCCAGCAATATCCTCCATGGTATAAGAAGTATTCAACGACCAGTAGTATGACACAAGCCCGGCAACATGAGGTGTTGCCATAGAAGTGCCACTCATAAGGCCGTAATCAGTATCTGAATCACTTAAACTACTCTTGATTTCTACACCAGGGGCATAAACATCAACACAAGGGCCATAGTTGGTGAACGACGCTGGCTCGTCTGTAGAATTTAATGCTGCAACAATAAGCTGGCCCTTACGGTTTGGTCCAGAATTAGGAGGCCCATATTTACATGCATCCTCTTCCTTGTTGCCTGAAGCTCCAACGAAGAAAATTCCGGCTTCAATAGCTGCAGAGATCGCTTTATTTCGCGCCTCTAGCGGTTCTCCAACCGCTGAATAGTTAATAATTCCATGAGCAGATTTGTTTTTTGAAATAACCTCTTTGTAATCTTCAATAATCCAAGACATAGCTTTCAAAAAATTAGACAATGACCCTGTTTGATCAGCATTGAGAATTTTCACAGGGACAATCTCAGCAAACTTAGAAACTCCAACTGAGTACCCGGCAGCAATACCAGCGACATGAGTTCCATGGCCATTCTCATCACTGTTAACATTGTCAACGAAGTTGTTTCCCCATCGAATTCTGTCAGTGAATTCTACATGAGTAGTTCTTACACCTGTATCAAGGATATAGATTGTGGTATCTTTTCCACCTCCACTCATGAAAATGTACTCACCATCATCAGACGAATGCAGTGTATTTTTTTGATGAGATATTCTAGACAAGCCCCAAGGGGATTCAGTTTGAGTAAACAAAACATCTTGAGCTGCTGAATCAACAGCATCAGGTTCCACTATGGCAACAGCTGGGCTATTACGGATTTCATTGAGACCTTCTGGGTCAAACCCACCATGAAATCCATGAAAAGACTCACCAATAGAGAAGTGGCCCTTGATATTAGCACCATATCCGCGTTTGGTTAACATGCTTAGATGATTATTTCGCTCTGTCAACGGAATATCATCGTGCCAAACAACTACATAATCTTTGGGTTCTTCGACTGGAGTTAAGTCTTGGCTCTTTGTTGCTCCGATGAAGAGCAGAATAATGAATGCGAAAAAAGAACGCATGACTCTGTTTATATCACAGGGGAATCAAAATAAAATTTGTGAATGAGAGTGCGAATTGAGAGAACGAGTTTAGTCTGAAAACTAAAACTGTAAGAGCTCAGCTTAACTACGGACAAGCTGCATTTCTTATAAGTATGATAACTATGGCCATTGATTATTCTTGGCTGATATCATAACGCCTCCATTAAAAAGTAAAGACGTGTCTATTAAGAGCATGTTTCAGACCAAGACAATATGGGCATGTTTGTCTGACTAGTAAATATTGATTAGAGATTACTTACTCATGTTTCAGTTGATGGAATGTCGAAACAAGGTTTTTGCAATTCAATAAGTGAAATACTTATATTATAGCGAGCATAGTCTAAGAGAGATGTAAATAAACAGGCGATATTATCAATACTTCAAAAGTTGAAGTCAGCCATCCTCACTTATACTCTTCGGGGAGTCCGTTCCACAATTTAGGAAACTCTATAAAAGACACTCCTCCCGATCCGCCCAACTCCCGTATAAAAACACTCATACCCCACCTCACCACACAAGATGAAACGGATAAAATCTCAAAGTCTGAAAATAAAGTTCTATATCTTCCTCTACTAAATTAACAAAAATTATTTAATTATTCGCGATAAAGCGTGAACGAATACTAACATGTCTTAAACCAAAATTTCTAAGTCTTATTCCCTTCTAATAACTCATAAAGACCACCAAGTTTATCAATATAATATTTAGGAGAAGCAACTCTATTCTCAGCAAAAATAGATGCTTCGTTATCGACACCAGTCAAGACAAACAAAGTACCTAAACCACCTTCACTACCAAAAACCATATCAGTATTAAGTCTATCACCAACCATACATGCACGTTTAGGATCAAACTCAAATTTGGCCTTAATACAATCCATCATTGCAGAGGATGGTTTACCTAACGCAATAGGCTTTCTACCAGTGCAAGTCTGTAAAGTTCCTACAATTGTTCCTGCACCTGGTAAAAGTTTCCCATGAGATGGATATGTAGAATCAATATTAGTAGCTAGAAATAAAGTTGATTGATCGGGGGTATTAAGCTGAATCATAGCATAAGCTATTTTATAATAATTAATATGAATATCCAGTCCACATAAAACTGCACCAATAGAAGGATCTCTTACTATTTTATCAATGGCATCATTAGGGATCTCATTATTAAAGGCAGGATCAGTGCCACCAATGAATTGGATTCCTTCATTAGATAATTCCTCCTCAATACCAGTTTCACCAATGACGAAAACTTTTTTATCCTTTGGAAATTTTAAAACTTTACTAAGATAAATAGCTGAAGAATAAGAGGAACCAAAAATTTCTTCCTTTGTAACAGTTAAACCGAACTTCGCAAATTTTTTAGTATAAGCCTGACGAGATTTGGTTGAATTATTAGTAACGAAAATTAATCGTTTATTAAGAGATCTTAAGAGATCTAAAGTTTCGACAACTGATGGTAATAAATGATCTCCTTGCCAAAGAACGCCATCACAATCGAATAAGAAATCATCATACTGATCGAGGAATAACTTTACTTCAGCAGAGGAAGTAATTTTTTGGCTAGTTACGGTCATATTAGGATTAAATAATATTTTGAAATATCTCAACAAAATAGAATGTATAAATATGTATGATGATCACTACTGGACCTAAATATATATATGATCGAGAAGGTATGCGGATAAAATAACGGTTAAACCGGCATTAGAATAAGGAACAAGACTATACTATTTATGGATGAGTTACAGGATTAACGTATGTAACGTAGATGAGATATTATGAAAACCATATAGAGATGAGAAACAAGTTTATTTTAATTAAAAGAGAGTGGTATATTATTCTCTTGTTATCTCGGCTCATTGAGAGTGGTCATAGCGATTGAGTTACCCGGAAATTATAATGGCCCCCACGCCAGCCCACTCCAGTAACATTGCTCAGGGGTTACAGGGGTACTGCATGGTAAGTCAAGCAATAATAGCATTGGCTAGCTACTGACTGTAGCCGTTTAGATGAGAATCGAACTGTCATATTATTAGATGGAGATATTCAATTCATATATTATATGGCATCGAAGATACAAATTAGATAGTGAGTCATTTACCTGTTTATTATGTTAGTGATGACGTGATATGCGACCAGTTACTTAATTCAAGTCATATCGGAGTAAAATAGAAGATAATCACCGTCCTGCTGCTGTTCAAAGCAGATGAGTCCGGGCTTTTCGTAATTTATGTTATAAATTACGAAGTTATTAATAAGCATATAAATAATAAGAAAAATATACCGTCTCCTCAATATGATGTTTTCGCTATATGCCTTGCAATAGAAGCTGCAGGGGTAATGATCTGGCTTATCTTGTCTTACTGTAGTGCCCATGAAAGATTTAACTACTTAACTCCAATTTCGAATTAACATCAGCTGGTTGATTGTAGTAAATGATAAATATATAGATATTTTATATACTTTAATAAGAAGAAAGTTAGATAAAATATGTCAAGTCATGAATTATATACAAGTTAAATAAGCAGGGCAAATTCTTCATTCCATTAGTGAATTTATATAGTGCTATTTTGAACAGTAAACACAAGCGGATTCCGAATGTAAATCGCACAACAGTTAGGCTACTAAGTTGACTCAGAGCTTTGCAGCATCACCTTCTGCTAGAGTCTCGCTGAGCAAATGTTACCAGCACTACTCTAAACATTACCCTCTATCTCGACCGGGAAAGTTTCAACCGCGATTTACCATGTCCGGGTTGCTGTTATGCGGCAGAATCTTCCGGCCCACGCTTAACTGTGCCGAAATGACTCTTTGGGTTGGAAAATTTTTGAAAAATTTCTTGCTGTCTGGTAGCACTGGCAGAGGTTAGGGTGAACATTGTCGAGGAAGAAAACTGACAATGGAATGCAATGACGAAGGTATATAAAGGCCGATGGGAACGCATACAAACTGTTTCTGATCTTACTGGCGTCCTTGGATCCAGTCAGCTATATAGAAATTGTAGGAAGTGTAATAAAACAACACGGAATACAAGAAGTTATTTAGCGGATTAATAAACGAAAGTTAAGAAATTGATAAAAGAAAGGTAAAGATGGCTGATGTTGTACTCGGGGCACAATGGGGAGATGAGGGAAAGGGAAAGTTGGTAGATATTCTGTGTGATAACATTGATATTTGTGCTAGATGTCAGGTGAGTGGAATAAGCAACGAGCGAAGCGAGCAACGGGGCTGGGCGGAGCCCAGCCGCCGGAGGCAAAGACCAGAGAGAAAGAAAGGAGCTAACGATTGAAGGGTGGTAATAATGCTGGACATACTATTGTTGTTGACGGAGTCAAGTATGATTTCCATATGTTACCTTCAGGATTGATTAATCCTCATTGTAAAAATTTGGTTGGTTCAGGAGTTGTTATTCATGTTCCATCATTTTTCAGTGAATTGGAGAATATCGAGACAAAGGGTCTTAAATGTAGAGATCGTTTGTTTGTTTCTGATAGAGCTCATTTGGTTTTTGATTTCCATCAAATTACTGATGGATTGAAAGAAAAGGAACTTAGTAGTTCTAATAAAGCTATTGGTACCACTGGTAAAGGTATTGGTCCTACTTATAGTACTAAAGCCAGTAGAAGTGGTATTCGAGTTCATCATTTAGTATCTCAAGAACCAGGTGCTTGGGATGAATTTGTTACTCGTTATAAGAGATTGGTTGACTCCCGTCGAAAGAGATATGGAGATTTTGAATTTGATATCGAAGCTGATTTGGCTAAGTATAAGAAATATGCTGAAGAATTACGTCCTTTTGTTGTTGATGCAATTCCATTTTTACATGAAGCTTTAGATAAGAAGCAGCGTATTTTGATTGAAGGTGCTAATGCTCTTTTGTTGGATTTGGATTTCGGTACTTATCCTTATGTCACTTCTAGTAATACTTCAATTGGTGGAGTTTGTACTGGTCTTGGTATTCCTCCTCAAAAACTCCGCAATATTTATGGTGTTGTTAAGGCTTATACTACTAGAGTTGGTGCTGGTCCTTTCCCCACTGAACAACTTAATGGAATTGGTGAACATCTTCAGACTGTTGGTGCTGAATATGGTGTTACCACTGGACGTAAGCGTCGTTGTGGATGGCTTGATCTTGTGGTTCTCAAATTTTCAACTGTTATTAACGGTTATACTTCTTTGAATATCACTAAGTTAGATGTTTTAGACCAACTTCCTGAAATTAAAGTTGCTGTTGCTTATAAACACAATGGTAAAACTCTTGCCAGTTTCCCTTCTGATCTTAATTTATTAGAAAAAGTTGAAGTTGTCTATGAGACTTTCCCTGGTTGGAAATCCGATACCTCTAAATGTAAGACTTATTCTGATCTTCCTGAAGAGGCTAAGAAATATATCGATTACATTGAGAAATTTTTGAACGTTCCTGTCGAATGGATCGGTGTTGGTCCTGGTAGAGAATCCATGCTTACCAAAAACTAAATTGTTATCTATAGAGTATATCTCATATTATTAGACTATTTGTTCCTTTGCTTGTCTTTGCCTCCGGCGGCTGGGCTCCGCCCAGACCCGTTGCTCCGCTTGCGCGGAGAGTGCTCATACTTTTCGTTTAAGTAAACAATAGTAGTTGCCTACCAACTTCGTTCCCGTCACTGGGAACAGGGCTGGTGGTAACATAAGTATACGACCCAGGCCACTGCTTGCTGTCGAGTCCAAAAATCTGGAACAAATAACAATCTCCCAATTCTCAGTGTCGGTAACATATAACTGCTCGCCGGCTTCACTATCGACTGGAACCGAATTCGTATCAACCATATAATCACATTTGTCGATACTAACATACTTCGAATAATCTTCAATATTCTGATTATTCATCCCAAAAGGAATAGTCCAAGTACCTTCAAGATCCCACCAATAACTCGAACTACCCACCGGCTGTTCCTCAAACTCCCCTGGTAAAAGGCCAGAAAATCCGCTCTTCACAAATTTAAGTCGTTGATTATCAGCAAGGAAGTATGAAGATGGATACCTGTACCATTCTCGTCCAACACAGATATTAGTAATGGATGTGGAGTTGCTATCAAAAGGAATATGCTCGTAAATATCAAGAGGGGCTCTGTAGAATACCCCAAGTGCCAAGGAGCGTGACAACGAAATAATCGAAATAAGAAGAACAACCAGAGTACCCACTAAACGTCCTCTGTGAGCCCATTCAATACCAACCAAGCTTAAGAACTTGCTACTAATCAATATAACAACCTCAAGCCCGAGCGAAGCATTCACAAGAAGTGAGCAATAAACTGGATACATAAATCTTTCTTCCTTATGAGGAGTAGAAATAAAAATAGCCAACCACAAGAAAAAGGGTGATATAAGAGTCAAAAGATAAGAAGCGCTGTTATTAGGACGACGACTAACCAATGGAGCTAATAAGCTCAAGAAACTCAAAACAAAAGCGCCATTGAAATTAATAGCTAGATTAAGAATATAATAAGTCCATGGTTCAACTCCAAAAATTTCAGGGCCAGTTGTATCATCAGAATTGAAAACGTTGTAAGAAACAATATTAAACGGCACGACAACACCAGGTTCCCTATAAGCAACTGAATCAACTCCCACAATGACTGCTAAAATCAACCCAAAACTGAGTAAGCTCTTTACAACAGTACTGAAGAATTTTGAGTCTGTCTTTCCGGCTAAAGACCTGATAGTAAACCTAACTCCAAAAGGCAAAGCCAGTACCAAACTAAATGGCCAACCTAACAACCCACCAATAGCCAACGACGTAAATCCACGAGTAATCAATTGTCCACTACTTTTATTATTACTAGCACTTCTTCCACTATCATCAACAAAGTTAGCCAGTGCCAAAGTAAACGCATATAAAGCAAATGAAGAGGGCAAGTAAGAAACAGATGCGTGAAACATTCCACTTGAAAGAAGAGACAGAATCAAATAAGTAAATCCAACTCTTTTTGAAATATTTCTACTCAATGAGGAATATAAGCTTGTTTCAGCAAAAGAAGATACTAAGGCAAACACCGCTCTTAATCCATAGAAAAGAACTACATCATTCCCCTCTTCACGTGGCAGAACGTATTTCAGTCCATTAATAACTAATCCATGTAATCCCACATAAGCCCAACTTCTAATAGCATAGAATGGAGAATATTCCCATGTTTGTAGGCCGAATCCATTAGTCAAAAAATGAGTTGGTTCCCAATAATTGAACACTTCATCACAATCGGGGATGATTGAGAATCTGGCACAAAGTAATCGTATAGCCAGAGTGACTGAAAACACGAATGACCATCCAGAGATCATTTTGATTTATCACTTCTAGTCGTATTTACGTCTGAAAGAACAATTGCCATTTTTCAGGGGGATCATCTAATAGCACGGCACTAATACATTCTGGCCCTGCATAAGTCCCCCATATTGGAATGCTGGTCCAGTCTACCTCGAGAGTAGAGATTTGGGCATTGCCTAACTGTGGTTCTAGATCCAGGGGAAGATGTAAGACTCTCTAATATTTCATGATTTTACAAAAATATCTCGTCTCTCTGTCTCGCAGACATTACAGCTTGGGCAGAGCCCAGCAAAGCCCATTCGCTAACCTACCATCTCTAAGAATATTTATATTTACCGTTATATTATGCTATTTAAAATTTTGGAGTGGCAATAAATGAAGGATTGCGGAAGCGCTTGTCATTGTAAACATTTTCTTCAGCATCAAAACCTGGAACGTCTTTCATGATTTCTTTCTCTTGGGCAATTCGGGCAAAATGACGACGAACAATATCTCTGTCATTTTCAGCCTCAAGGACTGGTTGGAGATAGATTCGTGACCAAGCGCGTTCTCTGGCTAATTCATTACGTTCGTGAATACCTTGGATCATGACATAGAATCCATAACTGCAAATGCCAACGACACCAGCGAGCCAGATTGAAGGTCTGAATCCTCTTGATGGAAGATTACGCTTGAAAGGGATGTTAGATAATGGAATTTTGAAGATTTAAAGAATTGGATATTAGATGTCTAACAGACTACGATTACTGGAACGGCTCTGCCCTAGGGTCAAGAACCGGAACTACCGCAGAACGTCCAGTTTACCAAGATGCCACTATAAAGCTACAACTCACCTTCCATTGAATAGGCTCATAGCCTCCTTGAGGGGGTAAATCTTGGGCCATAATGTGTATTTCGTTAGCCAGAAAATATAAATAAACAGGGTCGTGGACTCTTATTCCAGCTTGAGATGTTGATATCTTGGTGAAGAGAAATGTCAAATGAAGTATAGGGTTAGGATTGACCAATCAGAGGAGAGGTGAATAGTTATACGCGGGCGCGGGTGTGTTAAGCAGTATAGCGATATCAGCCTGGAGCCATTTGGATGAATATAGGAGTTAGTTCTCGCGGGAATATTTAGCATATATACAAATATGTATAGGTAAAGTAAAAGTAAAAGTTAACTGAGGTTGAAGTTCGATAATCCAAGCAAGTTAGAAGGAATACTCTAGTAAGATATTTATACGTAAGGCCATGGGTTTCAACCGTAACATATAGCCATATGATTGGCTAGATCTCAAGTCCAAATAGCAACAGCGACGAAAAGTAAAAAATACCCCAGGCACTCACCGACCGTGATAGAACGGCACTTGCAGCACTCCCTGGAGTTTCCGCAGTTCTTGCAGTTGTCCCTCTTTCTGTGGTTCGGGCTGTTCGAACTATTCCATTTATCGACTGATTGTAGAGAAGATGGAGAAGATTGATATTTTCCAAGTCGTTCTTCCATCTCAACTTCTTTTGATATAAAGAGCAGCATAAATTCACCCAATGGCCATCGAGAAGATAAATCGCCTTTCATTAGCTTTTCCTGTAGGCTTAATACGAACTCACTAAGTATTTCAAGTTCTTCTAATCGAAAATTCAATTCCATATTTAGTTGCAGAGGTCGAGAACATCGCCCTTTTTCAATTCGTTCTTTCTGTTCCTTTAGTCTTAATTTAGCTTCCCATTTGAATTGCTCTAATAGTTGCTCAGGTTCAATATTTTCGTCAATCAGTGCTTGTATATTCTGTTGAACTCCACGGTTGATATTTGCTTTTTGCTGAGTAGGTTCTTCTTCATCTAGACAGTCGCCAATAAGGAGACCCGACTTAGTAGTATATTTAACGTCTTGATGAATGCTTGCTAGTAGACCGGAGTGCACGTATTCCAAGATATCACTAATAAAACTGTGAAATCGCAGTGGTTGGAATTTGATTTGTAATAATTCCTAATTTGTGCTGCTGCTTCTCTTTCCTTTTCAAACAATGACTTTTCGTTACTCTTCTTTTGACTCTCTTCTCTCTCATC